>JAZGTK010003408.1:0-27475 GCA_036877625.1 Ambastaia sidthimunki
AAGTGTTTGGGATTTAGAGTGTTGCTGTTATGCCTGTACACTGCACATTTGGTAAACATCACTATATTCAACCTAACTTGTCATTCAGCACATATAAGAAGTCACACACTTCAGGAAGTATTTTGTGTGTTAGGTTAAAATCAATTTCTGCATAGGCACATACCTTAAAAATGCTTTAAAAAATGTTCATCATTTACACTGTTATTGCCAAGGCCCTTTTGTTTATGCCACACTTTAAAGTGAAAGTTGTCAACATGGCAACCTGCCCTATTAAATTATTTTCAGCAAACACTGCTAAACAATTGTGAAACAAAGTAATTGATGAACAGCTGTAAATGTATAAAAGCCAAAATACTACAGATCTAAAAATAACACATTTCAAATATTTGGTTTAAATGCAACCAAAGCAGCTAAATACAAAGTTGGATAAATACAAAGTTTTGCAAAAATATAAAGTTGTAATTTTAAATTGAAACTTTTTCCAAGACAGTTTTGCAACCAACATACACAAATAATGTGTGTTTGTGTGATGGGACTTTACACTTATAGTTACTGGGATACTGGGACAGCTTGTTCTTATGACAACCCTGTGAATATCTACTGCAGGACAACTGTTGTTGCTACACTGTGCACAAATATGACGTTTCAGACACTCTAAGCACATAACAAGAAAACAATGGCAAAAGCATGACCTCAAGACGTTTTCCAAACTGGCACATGCTTCTTATAAAGTGACCAATGTAAACTTTAGTTTAATTTTACAATATAAAAATAAATGCAGAACAGCAATGGAGAAAAACATATTCACTAGAGTTGCACAGCTTGTTTCGCAAACCCGGGAAGTGACCGAAAGAAACCTTGAGCGCGCTGCCAGAACGCGATCTGCTGACGTTTCCGATCCAAATTCCTACTTCCAAAATATTTCGGGGATTGAAAGCAGGGCTCTGATTGGTCAAACCGGCCGTCGCTCAAAAAACTACCCGAGCTCTGGAGAGAGCAGAGCGCAGTAAAACAGAACAACGATAATCTATCAAAAGACAGAACTGCTACAAAGTTACGTTTGCCTAAATATCTTTGCGCACAAGTTGCACGGGAGACAGAACCGCGGCGACGCCAATGAACGTGCGCAAAGCGTTCTGTAACCTCCGTTTGTCGTCTGCAAGGCAACTGGCAATTTGCCTAACGCTTTCGGAAGCCATTTTCATTGGCCACATTGGCTAGTGAGTGTAACTCACCGTCTATAGAATAGACGCAGTGCGTCGGGGGGTCTTTGGTGGTCTTCTTTAGCCGCGGCGCGTCTCGCCGTCGGCCGCTTCGTGAAACGCGGCAGAAACGCAACGGCGCGGGGGGGTTTCAGTGGTCCGGGGCGATGCAAAGTTTATCATCTCCAAATGTTTGTAACACAGTCAGCTGCTTCTCTCTGCCATGACCACCATCTTTTTATTACAGGAAATGACATGGAAAACGGAAGAAAGCGGCGTTTGTGCAGACCGGGCACAAAAATTCAGGAAAGGGAAAGTTTTATTGCGGGTGAAGTTTTATGGGGCTGCGGTTCAAGGGTTTCACGCGTGTCTGTGTGCAGGACGCCACGCGTGTGCGTCAAGTTTTCACTTTCATACAGAAAATGATGCATTTACTTATTTTTCTCCTTCAGTTAGTTCAGTTCCAGCAATTTATTCTCAGTTTGTTGTGCAAATAAATCTTGGTTGTACTATGTGTATTTGGGGTTAACAAGCTGTCCACGTCCTGTGTTATTGATGCCAGTGTCCTTGACAACAAAATACTTAATTCACAACAGTACTGTCTTGCAACATACTAAGAACAAATTAAATTTAAGGATTCATAAAACGACATATTAAAAGCTAAATGTTTAGGTGTAGCTAATTATATACCTTTAAAACATTAAATTGCAGGTCTTGGTTTATTTCCTACGAGAACTGGAGAGATAAATCAAATGGTTATACGGTTAAATAAAGTCGTCAAGTTGCATTGCAGCCATAAACCATGTTACGAGAGGAAAAGTGTCTCTATAAAAATCATATAATTGGACATAAACCTGTGAGTGCATCATTGGTCAGTATTTCTGGTATTTTTTTAGAAGAGAGAGACTATGAAATATTGAGTGTGGTTAATTTTGGTTTTAAGAGTATCTTTATGATTGTTTTTCTATATGACATCAGGGTCAAGTGGGCAAAGCCAGATAAATAAATCTGGTATATCCAGAGTTTCCAACTTGTGATTTAAGTCTAACAATTCTTGACTTCTTGGAAATTAATGGTTTGTAATTTTGTGCATTCCAAATGAATAAACCATAGCTGACATCAACTGTGTTATAATGGCCAATGCAAACACAGCTTGAATGTTGTCCATCAGCTGCATGAACAGGGTGCAGCCTATAATATGAGTTTTATTTAAGCACTAATACTGTTAACAATCTATGTTCCCCAACACAAAGTTTCTCAACATGCCCCCAGTAGAATGACTATTATATACATCTCCCACATTATTACCCAAGACAAACAGGAGGCAAAAGTTCTTTGTCGATTTATTAACAAAATGATAAAATAAATAAATACAAATTGATCAAATGCTCCTAATATCAATTTCTTCCCATGTTCCCTACAGTATTTTCAAAACACTGCATACAAAGGACTCATCACAGGCTCAACACAGGAGAGAGGTAAAAACCAACTGACTCACAATGTCAGGCAAACAAACAAGGAAAAATAAGACCAGAGAGAGAAAGAGAGAGAGAGAGGGTGAGCGAGCTCTGTAACAGAAAAAAGTCAAAAAATAAACACACTCCTTTTTAAAATCATTATGAAAAAATACAAACAATTTTACAAATATTCATATTGTGTAATAAACCATTTACACTTAGTTCAGCACACAAGGTGAACTTTTTCTTTTTTTTTAATAACTCATGTCGCTACAATGTATCCTGTTTTGCGTTCCTGTTTTTTTTTTTTTAGATTTTTTTTGCACGCGTAAACAAAAATGTTTTTCAGTTGAACAGTTGACTGTAGATGAGGTAACACGCTCACATACACACACACACACACACACCGGCTCAAACACGCTCACGCACAGTGCACAACACCAGGGAGATCACAACAATAGAAATGAGATGCATCAACAGTACAAGAAGGCCACAATCATGACTGAGTAAATAGTATGAAAAGTAAACAAAAACTACACAAACTACAATGACACTTTTTCGTCACTGTGGAATTATAACGCACCGAAAACAAGATGGATGATCAACACACTATTAAGATCAAGGTGACAGGATGAACTGGAATGGATTTGAAAATCTTTCAATTTTATGCATAAAATGTACACTGAAACCTTTCAACCTTTCAAAAGTTCCCAAATCAAAATTCCAAAGCCGTACAGACTGTCAGACACAAACTTAAAGCTGGTGGAAAGCATTTTCCACACATCGGAACTATAAGATCAACAGACGGAAAGATTGGAATGATATGTATTCGAATGCATATAAAAAGGCTTCCTAATAGCAAAAAAGCATGTTTGCAATCTCTTTGGGTATACTTAAGAACTTGGATGCTTTGAATGCGTGGCTATCAGACGTTCCCACCCCCTTCCTTCTATAAGTCCCACCCACAACAGTTTGCATGCACTCTGCAAGATTAGCCATGTAAGATCATAAATATCTCTTCACAACTACTGCTACCCACCCAGCCCCCCGAGATAACAATAACATTCAGCATGGTGTGCTAGCAAAGGCAGACTTGAATGAAAATAACGGCCCATGAGATTCGTACACAGTCTTTTTTTATATGCGCAAACGTTGCACAAGAGCTCAGGATTATGCCGGCAAACAACTCCCATTTGTAACTGTACATAAATGAACTATATTCTACAGATGCCATTGTGAAAATGTGTATTGTTCATAATTTTAACTTAAAGAAGAAACATAAAGTGAAAGTTTTTAAGAGATGTACATATGTATACTGTTTCGTTTTGGCATTTTTGCCAGACATGTAAAAATGAAAGTTCACATAAAAATCTTTACAAAATAAACCCACAACTAAATGCATATTAAAAAAGTCTGACAAAACTTATATAAAAATTTGCATAAGAAGGCATGCTTTTTGTTAAACTGATTGGACAGGTGGTGTTCTGGGGTTTTGAGTCTATCCAATCAGATTGCAGGTTTGTTGATCCCTTCAGCCTTGCGAATAGCTGAAGCTGAAATCTGAATACCTGATTCAGGTACTGATTCAAGTCCAGTATTCTACCTCAGTGACTAAAGGAAAGATGAACCAGTGGTAAAATGAAGTGATTCAGAAGGGTAGGTGTGGATTTAAAAGTGGAGTGACATTAAATAAGTACTAGTAACTGGTCTGAACAGTCCTGGTAAAACACGAGAATTAAAAAATCCTGAATGTTACACTAACGGAACTTAAAATAAGCAGACACTTAAAAATATGTTGGAAAACATAACTTGAGTAATACTTAGGATATTTCTAAAAAAGTGCATTAAGACAGGACTGAAGAACTTCTGCAGAACTTTTTTCTGCAGATATACCCCAATGAATTTTAATCCAAAATGTTTTACACACCTAATGTTTTGGGTGCACCAGGGTGCTGGAGGCCAACCAATGTACCAATTAAAACGTTATAGGGAACATCTTTTAACAAACCAGTTAAAATTATTTTTTGTTCAGAGCATTGAAAAACTCTCAAGGCAACTCTTAAACCAAATATATACTCTACAGGGGATCTTCAACTTCACAGGAGATAACTAGGTTTAATAATGACAGACAGGACCAGACCAATACAATACATCACTACAACCAGTTAACTATAACCATTACAACCTGCAAATGTGCTTCTAGTTGAGTTGAACTGAGTGACGAGGGGGTAGATGAAATGGATCCAGTTTCTTTGAACATATTTATGGATAAACATGAAGGTGAAAATCGAGGGATTACTTTTACTATGTAAAAGGTTGAAGGCACTCTAGGCACCTGGACAGGAAGGAGTAAAAGTTGTATCGTTCTATAAGATTAAGATTCTACAGACTGACAATGGTGACTTCTGGAAGGCCTTAAATATTCATATCGGTGTGTTATGTCACAATAACGGTTGCTATGATATGAACTTTTATCCGTCATTACCCAATCCTGGCTCAGAGGGTAACAGGGAATTATGGGAATGTTTTAAAGATGAGTACATGAATTTTCACAGTAGATTGTGAGAAATTGCAGCACATTGTAGATATAACCCTCACCAAAACTCGTCAAACGAGAGCCACAGACTGGGTTTAAAGCCATTAAGTTGCAACTAAACAGGACAAACCCATCATCACAGAAAAGCAATTGTTATTCTGCAAATGGATGGCAAGTGTATGATCTTTAGTTTGGTAGGTTATACCTCACGGTTCAACAGTCAGAATTACCAATGCATCGATCGTTTGGAATAAGCAATACAGCTGCACTATAGTGCATACGGAAAAGCAAAAATAAGCACTTTCAGAATGTCCTAAACAAATATGTGAAATTTGATATGCTAAGCCTAAGCATCCATCACTACAAATATAGAAGGGATATGTTATTTCGGAATGACATGGAACACATAAGAGGTGCCAGCCGTGCATTTGCTGTTAAGACGTTTGGACAAGAAACTGTGCAATATGAAAAAAAGCAGGAAGCCAAAGACCAGCAGAAGAAGACCGTCTTAAACAGCACTTCCTGCATAGGTACTTCTGTCAGGTTATGTTGGAAAGCATCATAAAAACCAACAAAGATTTAAGCACTTTGAAAATTTCGCTCCACCAAAACAGAAAGTCTCTAAAGAGGTTCTTAGTGCGTTTGCTTTAGTTTTCTGCAATAAAGCTTGTGCTTTAATTGAAGGGTTTTCTGTCGTTTCCTTATTACTTAATTTGGCTCAAACATCAAACCCTTGAGTTTAAGACAGCAAACTGTGACACATTGTCATTTTTTTTTTTTTTAAGAAAAAGAAAATGATTTGGGTAAAAATGGGGCATGGGACATTTCCATTATTGTCTAGACTAAACACACAGTTAAGAGGATATATCCATTATTTTGGATTAAAACAACCTAAATCATTTGGCAGTTCAGAATTCAATGAAAAACACACTCATTATGCAATGGGCATCTCTGTGAGACTGAGAAAGCTGCTTGCATAATTCATGCCCTTTTAAACACCTTTGATAACAAACCACTGTTTCATTAAACAGAAAAGCACTCATTTTTCAACGCAGACTAGGAAGACCTGAATATATTTTCCTATAAAAAACAAGAAATACTCCTCAGATATAGACATGGTCATGTCCTTTTTCTTTCACCTTTTCATTAAAAAAAATTAAAATTCACAAACAGCATCCAGTACAGACACACTGAC
Organism: Ambastaia sidthimunki; assembly: GCA_036877625.1. NCBI lineage: Eukaryota > Metazoa > Chordata > Actinopteri > Cypriniformes > Botiidae > Ambastaia > Ambastaia sidthimunki. Next base: position 6,391 of record JAZGTK010003408.1, read on the forward strand.
TTTAGTACAAGACTCGTCAATACATATAACCAACATTGGTTTTCAAACTAGCCTACCGCGCATGAACTGTTGCCGAGATGTGGCTTCTGGTGTAGCTTTCTCCTCCAGCCCTTTATCAAAGACCTTGTGGGGCTTTGCCTTGCGCTCTACCACGAATTAGCCTGAGGTGACTTGAACGCTTCCTACTTCTGACTGGGAAATGTGAAAAGTTGGATGAAGTTGAGGAGGGAAATAGGAAAGGCCGATTCCTGATCTAACCCAAAGCCAGCAACAGGATTCTGCCTCGTCACTGGCAAATACTGATGCTTTTTATATTTTGTCCTGCTCGGAAAGAGAAGCTTTTGGTTTTGTTGGTCCACTCAGGTCTGGAGGTGAACAAGGTGTGGGCGTAGTCACGCAGTCTTTGGACACATCTGCCCTGCCTTTCTCCCCCAGGAGAAGACAATCTATGAAATGAACCCCATGCTGGAGGCACACACTGGTCTGATGTGATAAATTATCCATCCTCATCTTCATCAACGTCATTATTGTTATTATTAATTAAACTACTATTTTTCTTTTTTAATAATCTAATAATTGGCATGACACTCTCCATAAGTCACCCATTTTTACCCAGACTTTTGGGCTATTGGTCTACGAGAACCAAGACTTGTTCTTCTTGGTTGTGAAGTACTGTTGACACAGTTTTACCATATGTATTAAAGAAAAAGAAAATAAAAAACAACAACATTTATTTGGATATAGATAATATATATGTATAATATATATATTTATATACGTATGTATAGATTGGCAACTTTGTGCACCGCTCCAAGGTGCAATAGGAAATCTGTTTTAAATGTTTTGGTGATGTAAGGGTGTTTAGGGCGAGGTTGAGAACTATTTGGGGTTGTCCACATTGCTGAGAGGGGCTGGCAAAGCCTGCTGAGAAGGTTCTAAGGTTTTGCCGTTGTTGTTGAGGCCGTGATTTCCGTCTTCTTGCCTTTCCACCTCCATTTTTCCAGAATCCTCTGTGCAGCTGCCGTTATCAGGCGGGATGTTCTCAGAGTCTGCGGCATCACTAATGCCTTCCTCTTCCTCCTGGTTCAAGCCGGTACAAACACAGTCTTTTCCTCCATTGGTCTTAATGTCTGTGACCTGGGCCGATTCTGCAGGCTCAGCTGTTTTTGCCTCATCCGTAGTATCCTTGCTAACCGTGGTTTCGGGTGTTTCCATGGCTCCCGAATCGCCCAAAATGGCCTCTGGGGTGACTGCGGCGGCCGGCTCTGCCATTTCACCCACCTCTGGCTCTGTCTGGACTTCTGGGACCACTGCAGCAACCGGTACCTGCATGCTGGGCTCAGCAGGGTTCTCCTGCGTGCATGCTTGCATAGCGTCCGTCGAGTCTTTGACGGTGCCTGACTCTGTGCACTCTGGTTTGGAATCCTGTAGGACATCCATCTCCACGGTCTGAGACCAATTAAAGCTCTGGATGAGACGCACAAGATGTTTCACCTTCTCCAGAGAGGCCTGCATCTCCTTCTGACGGGCAAGTATGCTGTTCTTGGTCTCCATGCATTTCTGACGGAGGACGGAAATACGGTGTTGGATAACACAAGTAATGTACAAATATGTTTAACTATTAAATTAGTACCCAACAATAATTCAATTAAAACATTAGAGGCAAACAAGCCTTTGTTGTGAGTCATAGTACAAGGGTATTAATCTTATGTCCAGAAAGGTTCCGGTTAAAGATGGAAATAAATAAATAACTCACCGTTATAGAGTTGCTGAGCTGTTTCACTCTCTGTTCTAGTTGCTCTCGTTCCAGCTTTAGCTCAGCGCTCCATTTCATTAGCTTCTGCTTCTCTTCTTCTTTCGCTGTTGGACAGGGACAAAACACCAATAAATTTTATTGGCTCCTACGTACATTTCCATTTATGAATCTGGCAGACACTTTTATCCAAAGCAACTTGCGGGACATTCAAGGTTTCCACTTTCTCATTATGCCCTTCCCCTGAAACGTAAACTACGACATGGACTGTTTTGTGTGCCTATGACAATGTTATGCAGGCCTACAGCAAATCTGCAATCCTTATGCAGGAATTACCAACTCACTTCACATGTAAAAAGGTTAGAAAGTCATAATAAAGAGTGTTTACATAGAAACCTTATATTAGCATAAAAATTAGCAAATATTAGCAATATATTAGCAAAAAAATTAAAAACGACCATTTCCGACCCTTTTGATGTTAATTTTTTAAGTAAAACTATATGGTGCAAGAACCTTTGACTAATATTATAAAAGAAATCAAATAAAAAACTAATTGTAAAATTGAAGATAATGGGTACAAGTTTTGGGTACCTGCTTAGTAACAACGTACCACTGTGAAAAGCGCTTTATAAATAAACTTGAACTTGAACAAGTAATGTTACTCGCTGCAAATCAACTGAACCTCAAAACCTCTGAATCTATACCTTCTTTGTAAGCAATGTAGGAATGGACGATCGCTAGGGTTCCCGGCCATGGAATGGCTTCCTCCTTCTTCAGAATCTGTAAAAGAGATTCTTTTATAACACCGGGGCAGCGCTGTGCCACCTGACATCTGGACAACTAATGGGGGAAACTGTGATCAGCTGTATATGACAACAGTGATGAACAACAAAAACTTCAATGGGAGTGCTGGATGCTGTCTAAGACTTACATGATGGGTGGAAAAAGGCACAATCAATACCAAACCATGTGAGATCTTACAAAGGACGAAACAGCCTTACACCTGACGACACTTTTAAGGGGGGAAACTGGCAGGGAAGGGGAACTCTTAATTAATCTCCCATTTATAATATTGTAATGTATGTGTGTGCTTGGAAGGACTGTGTTGATTAAGCAAAATCAACACACTGACTAGGCAGGGGTTCGAGTGGCCGAGGTCTCGTTGTGCTGCTGTTTACCTGGTCTTGACATTTTGGACAGATCCACATGCCTTTGGGAATGTTTTTGAGGGGCGGGTCCAAGCAGTCGAGGTGGTAGACGCGCGAACACGTATCACACATTAGCAATTGTCCACTGCGTCTGCACACAGTGCAGAAATCCTCGTGGATGTCTCCCTGTCAGGAAGAACGGCAGGTGTCAGTACCACCGCCCCCTTCTGTTCTGGACCAATCAGATAACGGGAAAGGTGGGAAGGGGAGGAGCTGACTGCTGATTGAAGGGGTTTGTTTATTGGCTTATTGGTGACTGGATTGATCCCATAGCCAAGGAACTATATATTTAGCTGCTAGTAAAATATTCGTTTATTATTTTTTTATTAGGACCTACATTAATCACTTTTAATAATATATAATTTAATTACAAATAGCTGGGGATTTTGGCACATAAATAAGATGTTGAAATGGTTTGAGAATTTTTAACATTTTATACTATTTATGTACTGTGTATTTATTAGGTTTGATAACTGCAGGGAGAGTAAAGACTGTTTACTTTGTAAGACTGCTGGATCCATTTAAACAAATACAACAAATACAACATGAAAGCAAATGCAGGTCTTCTTTTCTCCTTTCAGGGTAAAAAATAGAGTCTAAAGGGTAGCGTACACTTTGTATGTCCGCCAACCGCTACGCCTTATACACAGTTCAGAAGTGTTTCTGAGTCCATTTCATTGACCGTGAGCCCAGACAGCACTATGACAATTTTGGAACTCTGTGTGACTTTATAGATGTTGTCATCTAGGTGGCCAAAGAACATGTTGCTGTGTTGCTACTCTTCTTGGAGGATGAAGAAATTTAAAAGACCATAGATGAGAAACTGCTCTGAGTGCTGCCCTCTAATGGACCATCCTATTATTGCACTACCTTAGAGAGATCAGTCTGCACTCAGTCTATGTGGACTTACGTGATGATGAAAATTACATCACGTGTACTGTGTGCAAGACGTAGCAGTGGGCAACCAACCAAAGTACACTTTGGGCTAACATACAGAGAGTTACCTTGCTCTGTTATACTTTGAGGTGTGCAGTATGAATATATTTGAGGCTTTGGGGGGGTGGGGGCCACCTGCGATGAACCGTAATAAAAAAGGGGGGCTGTCAACAACACCATCACCCAGACTTGGCTCATTGGCTACTTACATCCCCAGAGCTGGGGCTGGGCTGGGGGACAGAATGAGGGTGGACAGGGAGGGGAAAGCCCCCCATGTCAGGCCGCTCGGGGGCTGGGGAGGCGGGAAGACTGCTGGTGGGGGAGTGCAGGGGGTTGCAGCCCAGCTCCGTGCTGCTGCTGGTTGTGGTGGTGGTGCTGTATTTGGGAGGGCGACCTGAGTGAAATGAGACAGACAAGAAAAGAAAAAAAACAAAAACAAACGAAACAAAGGCAAAAACAAAAAGAACAGAAAAATGGAGGAGGAAAAAGGAAAAAGAAAGAAAGAAAAATACAAAGATGAAATAAAATAATGGCATATTCTGATTGCAACATACCTTAGAGAGGGGATCCTCATTGGCTAGCATGGAAACAAAGGGGCGGGGAAAGACAGCAGAGGTAGTAGAGAAGGGAGGGTCACAGAAAGCAGTTAGTGCAACGGACGGATGACCACAGCAGCATGCAGGGAATTTGCAAAGTGAGAAAGGAAAAGAGGGTTAGAGAACGAGAGTGGTAGAGGTAGAGATACATAGAGAGACAGAGAGAAAGACAGAGAAAGAGAGGGACAGAGAGAGAGATAGATAGAGAGAGGAAGCTAAGCCAAAGCCACAAACAGACAGATACTTAATCTCCCTTTGAGACCTCTGACTGAACTGTATTTCACTACATAAACTGATGTAATAAATATCAATATAAATGGTTTCTGCTTGTGGCTCGTCCAGAAATAAGCAGGCAACACATCATGTCCTTTTTAAAACAGGCAACACAACGTGAAGTGTTTTAAGGCGAAGGTAAATCAACAGACAAACCCTTAACTCAACCATAAAACATTTATCAACAAGTTGTCGACAAACTAATCATGTCCCTTAGTTCAGAAATGGATCAACAACAATGTGTGTCTTGATTTCAATGCTCTAAATCAACAGGATAAGGATAAAGCTCTAACTCTCAAATACTAAATGTAAGATCAGCCTTTCAAGGAAAAGAGTCAAGTCTCAATATCCTTTGGAACAGTCCAAGTCTTTCAAGGTCTAGTAAATAACTTAATGCCCAAGTCTTTCAGTCTAAGTCAAGTCTCAATACACTAATGAACACTCTAAGTCAAGTCTTTTAAGGCCAAGTCTATGTCAAAGCTCAAGTCTGTTGGCATGAGTTTTTGTTAATTTWTTTCTGAGTCTCASATTCAAGTTTCMATCTATAAAATTTTCTATCAAAAATATTCAGACTAGGACAACAGTTCCTAAACCACAACTTTTTAACTTTTAATACCTGATACAAGTCAGCTTAGGCCTGCTAAACAACTGAAGGACTGCAGAGAGATTAAACTCTGGCAAAGCAGTACTGCAGGAGAAAACAGAACTGCCTACAGGGGTTTTCGCACCGCAGGAACTTTTTGTAGTTCCTAGAACTATAGGTAGAAGTTCCCACATTTGGAATGTTCACACTGCAAAAACTAGAAACTGTTTTAGTTCTAGGATCACCTTTCATAACAGTATAATACATTATAATACTAATGATAGCTGTGATCATTTACTATTAACAATTGTTTTGATTATTATCAGCTAGCTTACGCCACTTCAGAGATCCTAATGCTGGTGCGAATGCAATCAGAAAAATTCTTCAACTGAGAATTTAGTTCTCAGGGGATTAACATGGTACCTATAACTTAGTTCCTAGAACTACCCGAAAAGTGCGAAAGAGGTTTATTAGGTGCGAAAGTGGCTTATTAGGTATCTGTTAGATGGTACACAGATGCAGCAAGTCTACAGTTCATTAACTTAATCAACTAAGCACACATCAGGTGTGAAGGCTGACCTCTCTTCCTGGTGCCTTGATGCAGTGGGGTGTTCAAATAAGTGACAGCGCTCTTTTTCTTCTGAGGGATACAAGAAGTACAAATGTTAGATGAGGATTAAATCAGACCTCGAAATCTGAAGGTCAGGACAAAACTGCAAAACATCTCCATCTCTACCTCAGGTTCGAACACTGCTCCGCTGTACACTGGGTTGGCTGTTGTTCTCCTCTTGCGCTCTTGTCTTCTGCTCTGAATCTCTGCAGAGCAAGAGAATTACATGCACATCTGCTTACAAAATGTCCTGGTTGTTGGTTATATAACTTTAATTTCACCGCTCTGAAAACTCCTTCAGGCTCCTTGTTCAGAAACAAGCAAGAAGCACATCGTGCACTCTAAAAAAAGCTTAATCAACATGAACATAACATCTGAGGTAACTGTTTAAGTTTTAGAAGAACCAACAGACCTTAACTCAACCATGAAACAATTCCACTAAAGCTTAAAAAAAATAAATCAGGATACATTTGGATCAAACTGTGCCCTTTCTGAAAACAGTGGAACTTACCTTCAAGATGATCATGCGTGACCAACCCTAGAGATACCATGAAGGCAAGTTTCTGAAAGAGAAAATAAGTATTAGTTCATTATTTATCAGTTAAGAGAGGACAAAGATTTGCAATTTCAGGTGTGTTACATAAACTCATTGAGGTCAAACGCTACCTGTGGGCTTTCCTCTCGCTTGACCTTAGCAGGTGCAGGAGGGAGAGGTGGAGAGGAGGAAGGTGGTGTACCCGAGCCCACCTGTTCCGTTCCTCCCTGCAGTTTCACAGTCTGAGAAAATTGGGGAATGATAAGCAGGAAAAACAAAATGGGTGAATCTTTAAGCAAGAACAAAAGACTTATTGTGTTACCCTGAACAATCCCGTCTGTCCTTGACTGGAGCAAACAATCCAGTCAATTAACAAGCAAACAAGTTCCTTCCACACTCAGCTTCCACATAAGTTCTAACAGATGATCAAACAAAGTCACTTTTCGCTACTGTCGCTGACTCCGTTCTCACCTTTGTGTCAGAGTTAAGGTTGCTGATCTGAAGCGTCTGGGCCGGACTGATGACAATGCCCGTGACCTGCGCGGTGCCACCCGTGACCACGTTCTTGTCAATTGTGGCACATTGCTGTCCGTTCACAATGCGCACCTGGTGGATGGGCCCAGCAGAGTGGGGCAAGGATGACGTCAGCTTGGTGGCGAGCATCAGGGGCCGTTGGACCAGGGGAGCCGCCACCATGGGGGGAGGGGGCGCTGGAGCAATGGGCACGTTGTTGGGCGTGGGTGGTTTCGGTCGAACCTGGAAAAAAGCATGAGGAACGTTGAGTGAGAAAGCAGTTCCGATAGAAAGCCACTCGGTTTCCATGCTCTCAACGGCCATGCTGTTTGATGTTAAGACACAACCTCAACTGTAAGTAATGCCAACATTGAGCTCTGGATCACTTGATCAGCTTGAAAGAATCGTATTTTGTTTAATTTCTGGTAATGCATCTCAAACTCCATGAAGCTCTGTTTGGGAACACCAAAATTACACATTCGTAGATCTATTACAGGATTTGCAATTTTGAATGGAAAGTCATGCAAGACAATGGCCAGAACTTGCCATGTTGGTTCGAAGCAACCAGTCACTTGCATTTCATGTGTACCTGACTCCTCACAAATTGGGACCAATAATTCAGCCAAAATTCTAGCATCAAACTTCCAAATTTGCTTTGCCTGGGTATCATCCCAACACTACTCTTCCTGTCAGGAAAATGTCACCAAATGGGCTTATCTGAGCTCTCTTTAGCATTACATAGCTTTATGAGGTCAAAGGTGATGTCACTCTTTAAGGGGGTAAAGTTAATGATAGGGTCAGCCAAAGCAACATCCAAAGCAGCATTGAATAGCAGAATCGGGGCAGAACGAAAGCAAAAATGAGAAGCTTCATTACAAAATAACAGGGTATCACACATTCTCTCTCGCACACTTTGAACACTGAAGCAAAGAAAAGAGTTTGAGCAGACAGTATCACAGCAACAGCCAGTGCTGGGGAGAGGAAGGTGAGAGTCAGTTATATGCTGGAGATATTTGGGTCTCTAGGTGTGGAACTATGTTTAGCTCAAAAGATGTATTCGGGACTCGGCTTTGGAAATCTCGTTTAAAAACACTTCAACGACATGTTTGTAGTGCGTCTGTAAACAACAGCCTTACAGGCAGCCCCATAAGGCCTATGAAACTATGTTGTGTTTTAGGTGGGTTGCCCTCTAGTGGCATCAGTGTGGAATTGCACATACTTGGGAGGGAAGAGGGAGGGGGCAGGTCTTACAGAGACGCACCTGTGGCTGAAAGGTGGGTCGAGGCGTCAATCTAGGAGGAGGGACAAACTGGGGAACTTTGATAGGCTGGGCAGAGGTGGTAGTGGCCTGCACCTGTGATAAAACCAGCCTTTTACTGGATACTTTGTTGAATACAATACAGAAATTCATAACATTTTCTGCACTTGTAGCTTCATTTGCTGACCCTTGTTATATCACAGACACATGACACCATACACCACTGCCAAGTGCATCATTGTCAGAAAGGAAGTCATTTCAAATTCCTCATCTAACTTGACAGATAAACACCCAATTCTAAACACATCAAAGAAAAGTGGGTCTGATTATTACTAGTCTACAGCAAGAAATGCAAAACAGAGAAACACACAAATTGCCATTTTTACATCAATGGAAAATTGATTTGTTTTTATCTACACTGGAACTCTTGTCAAAGGGAAAGTTGCGACAAAAAAAATCCATAAAATCGATTCACACTCACAACAATAACATTCTTCGATACGATCCGTGTGGCGGCATCTGTGTCCTGATTGGGTAATTTGCTGGCCACCTGAAGGTTGATTGGTGTGCTCTGGGAGTCAGAATTGGCGCTGGGTCTGGGGGGGTTGCTGATGGCAGTGACCATGGCGACTGTGGGGCGTTGTGTTGCCATGGAAGCAGGCATGGTGGAGGTGGCAGCTTTCAGCACGAGAGGTAGAGTCTTTGCGGTGATGACTGGCGTCACGGTTAGAGTCTTGAATAACAAACATAAGGATGACACAGAAAAGATGACATTAAAGTTACAGCTAAACAGACTGGGCAAAATTTTCCAAAGGAAAAGTTTGACTATAACAAAGCACATCAGGACAGCTGTTTTTCGAAACACTTTATGGTTGAAAAAATGGGCTTTTGACACTAGTACGAATCTGGCTTTTTGTTTTGTCAACTTATTGTCTTTTCGTGTCAATACTCTGCATTGAAGCAGCTCTTAGTATCAAGTTCTACATAGTTCCAGAAACTGTACCTGTGGCGCCCCCTGGTTGTGTGCAGGCCCCGTCTGCGGCTGTGAGGGGGGGCAGGCGGGCGAGAGCAGCACAGCTTTACCATCTGCGGAAGCCGTCAGCATTTGGGGCTTTAACTCGGGCTCCTGCTTTACCAGCAGCTCCTTTCGTAACTGCTCCACCACTTTTTTCTGCGTGCGAGACAGAGAGAGAGATTACCTTGAAGCTATAAATCCATTCACACATTCTGATGTGAATTCGAGGAACGTGTGATTGCGGAGAACAGCTGAACACATCAGATTGTTCTGAAACGAACACATTTCTGAGAACTGAGAAACGCAAAGACCCCCATCTTGCCTTTTCAATGTTCTGTTTATATCTGCCATTCGACGGATTCTAATAATAGATCATTAGTCACCAAATTTCCTGTTTTTCTTTGTTCTGATGTGAAGCCAAGCTGTGGCTTTTATTAAGTCTAAAGACCCTTCAAGGTGTGAGACCGTCTAAACTACAGTGGAAATGCTTTTCTAAAGGCCCACCGAACGCCCCACACGCACACACAGAAAACGTGATTGAAATTCATCTCACACACTCCATTGCCTCAGAGTCCTCTGGAGCCAAAGCGCACCTCTGAGAGTACAAACACATGCAGACACACACACACACACAGATTCCTCAACAAAGCTCCTGTGCTAAGCACAACAACAAATGAAAGTCTCTTCCTCAAAATGAATTTTGACAAAACTGTTTTCTCTTGAAAGAGACGATCAATAGCACAGCAGCGCCTTTACGCTTGCAAGAGTAAAGTTTACATATACATAGACTGCTGCGGGCCTTATGTACAGCCTAAACCGCATAAATATAGATTCATAATGTGAAGGGTTATACAGAATTCATCTTTACATTATACCCACATGAACTGAATCAGCATTCGCTAGACTGTCTTACCTTACACTCTAATCCTCAGCACAATTGACTGAGGCCACACACACACACACACACACACAAAATTTGCCCTCCACGTTTCATTCAGGGTAAAAAAAAAAATCTAATTATGTGTTTTGTCTATATACTGCTGTTCTCTCTCTCTCCCTTTCTCACTCTTTCTCTCTCTCTTAGGATGAAGCTCAAAGCTAAGCCAGTGATCAACTTGAGTCAGCAAACTGGGACAATTCTTTGATGAAACTAACAGGAAAATTTCACAAGAGCAGAAAAATGGAAACATTGCCCCAATACAGAAGAGATTAAATTAAGACTTTTTAGTAGCAACCGCATAAATGCAATCTCAGAATCTCAATCTGTGGCATTTTCACCTCACAGTAGGAGATAAGACAAGTCTCAACACACTCACACACAGCAGGCAACGTGCTTCAGCTCTGCAGCCACAGTTGTTAAACGCGCAGACGCAGACTTGGACTGACAAAACAATGAAACACATCAGTCTTTATTTAACTTCATTGTCATTTCATCCATTTACTCTCAAATTTACATATTGCGTTATATAACTACTACTTTAAGACAACTTTAGATCTTTAGAACTAAACTGGAAAGATACACCAAAACACATTAGGTCATGATGAGAAACCAGATCATGATGAGATCAACCAATCACAGATCAACCTGTTCCAGACCAACCAATCACAATTCGCTCACTGCTTAACATCAGTCACGTTACCTTCACTAGTCATATTAGAATGATTGTATTTGACAAATAACATTATTATGAGTGGGGGACAGTTTTTTAACCTGGCTTTGAGACCAGGACAAGTACTTTTTTTTTTTCACATGGTGAGAAAGAAGACGTATGAAATTGCCCAATACTTGCGTATTTCCCAACCTAGATTGCTTGATTGCACATCGCATCATAATTACAACTCAGATGTTACAGAAATTTCCCAGGAGGACTTGAAAGAAGCAAAATACCTGATATCACTTCAAACTTTGCTCATCACAGACATTTGCAGGCAATCAAGCGCATGTGTCATTGTTCAATAACAGACTGATTCTGTGCGGCACCTGCAGCCGGCAATGACGTCACATGACCCGTGAAATATCTTTATGAAATATCTTTCTTACCTGTTTCTCACTCAGAGCTGTGATTTTTGCCTGCAGCTCGTGAAGTTGCTTCTTCAGATCAGCGTTCTGTAAAACAGTAACAGTAAGCGTAAGGACGACTTTTATACAACAATAAAAAAAAAAGTTTTGCAAGAACGTTACGTAAATCACAAACAAATTACCAAAGAGCTAAAATTTTGTTAAGCTGGTTTAAGACATTTGTTAATTTCCTCAAGAATCATTTCTACTAAATTATAAACAATTTCAAAATATTACATTAGATGTGACTGAATACAACAGATCTTACTAGAAGCATACTTGGAAAATCAGAAGAACTTTTTTTAAAAACATTATTAATAAACATTTACCTGTGGGTCCTGCTTCATTTGGGCAACAAGTTTCTATGGTAACAGAAGAGAAGACAGGAATTGGCAGTCAAAACTTAAGGCAGCGGTTTAGGAAGAAGTCACAGATGTGGTGTGCCATCTATAGGCCAAAATGTACAACTACAGCTATCTTTCTTTTAGGGTAACTGTGCTTTGCAGTTAACAATGGTTAGTGGAAGTGTAGGTTAATATGTTCATTAATATGGAAACGGTAAATTTTAGTTGTAATACAATTCCATTTTATGATCTGAATCAATTTAGTTTCAATGTTCAGTTGACAAATATCAGAAAAATAATACACTGAAACTTTAAAGAAACACAAAATTTAGTTTTTAATTCAATAAAAATGACTTTGTTCCATTTGAAACCACAAAACAACCTATTCAGTTTTGAGGGTGTAGAGACCCTGGATGGAGTACAAAACCCACTTCCACCTGCTTGTCAAATATTCAGAGTGATATCAAAACAAAACCAGGCGCCAGCAGAAAAAACCCTCAGTATGTACGTGAACACCTGCTAGAAATGATGTGTCACAATTGAAGTAATGGCTTATGCTTTATCTCCCCAGTATGACCCCTATTCTTCTCCTTTTTTTTCTTCCTCTACCTCCCTCTTTCCTCCTCCACATCTCTTTCTTTCTTTTTCCCCACTCAGGCAGCTCAGCTAATTTTCTGCCTGCTGGGACACGCCACCTCTGACTGCAAGAAACATCTCTTCATTTATCACAAATCCTGCAGCTAACACTCGCTGAAGAATTGAAATAAAGGACTTGTCGACCTGTTCTGCCAGATTCCGAAATCATTTGAATCATCTACAAAACTTGCGCTTGCAACAGATGAGTCTTTGGAGGGGGTTTTCACCATATGGACATTTTTTCCTTGTTGGGATCGTAATCCGCTATAGTATCTAACTGTTGTTGGGAGGCTTTGGTAATGCTTCGGAATTGTTTTTCCGCACGTGATCTGATTGATTAAAGGCCCCTGCAGGATCTCTTACCTGATGGACTTGTATTTCCACTTTTAGGGCCTCCTGTAAAGTTTGCAATTCCATCATTGATCCAGTTCGGCGGAAAGAGAGTCCCAGGAAACTTTCAGCCTGTCCTGAGAAATCAGTAAGAAGGGTTTTTAAGCTTTGTTGGGTTTTGTTGTATGTATTTACCTTTAATTCCGTGAGCTTTCTGAGATGTTTGAAAGTTGACTTTATCCGACACCACCTCATGGGAGAGCCGGAGTCAACGTCTAATACGGTTTGAGGGGAAAATGCACTTCTCAATCTAGGAATGATGCATGATGTCTTAGATGGTCCCTGCTCGCATTCCCAGAGCAAATCTACAATTCGGTGCTGCAGAATATTTTGAACCTCTTGTCTAAGGTCAAAACTCTTTTGGCAGAACACGGGACTAAGAGGAAAGTAACTAAACTGAGGTTCTTTTAGAAAAGCAATTTTCTGGAAGCCTGGAACTGAGATTTGCAATTCTGGAAAGGATCAAAACTTGCAACAATTGAAAAGATCACAGAAGCGTTTGCTTGTCGGCCGAATTGTAACAACTCAGACACGAAGACGTATTTAGTGTAACAGTGAGCGAAACGAAGGCAGTGTTACAGTTATTCATTGACTTTCATTGATTTTTGGCATGTGGCATTGTGCCAAGAGGACAATTATAACAGAAGCTATTAGAGGACTTACCAGCTGGCACTGAGACTGGTATTCGTGCACTCTCTCCAACTCCCTGCACAAGACAACCACACACACAACCTATTAGCTGGGGTAAAGACACACACACACACACACACAAAGCCTGTGATAAAGGGGGCAACACTGCAAGCACAGCATTCGGCGTCCATCTAATTGCTCATTCCGCCTATGAACTACACGACCAAACTCCTGCGTCCTCATCGCATCTTCACAGACCCAAAAACATCCCTGTGAAAACTCAAGCTTTGTTCATTCCTGATGCACAGAATTCTGGGATAGTAAGCAAAGCCTGGCATTTGCTAGAGATGGCATCCATCAATGCAGATATCTCAGGACCTTGGACCTACAATGGACAGGAAGCGACACCTTCACAAATGTGGCCATGCATGAGTCACTCCATTCGAGTTTTTAATCATATAAAGTCTGCTATCAAGTACAATTCAAAACAGCTATCGCATAACCTTCAGAAAACAACATTAGGTCAACTTGCAATTCCAGGTCTTGAGTGCCCACAAATAATTGGGCCTGACAAACAGGTTTTACAAGCAAACAGCCCACAATAAAAATGTATCTTCCAGCAAAACAACATCATATGAGCCTGGCTCTGCACAGAAAAGCTGATATTTTGATATCGACGTAGCCAGAAACCAAGTCTACAGGGACAAACATAGATGAATTTAGCCTAGTGGTTATGGATCTCTGCTACTAACCAAAAGTTGCTTGGTTCCAACCGTAACTAATATAAACTATATAAAGAAGCAAAAGTCAAGCATAAACATCTAAAAACAATCCTGGGCAAGAATTTAAAGCCAATGCTGTTACAAAGAGACTTAATAGCTACGCAACATGCTAATTAAGAAAATGTTATGCTATAATATTTATACATTATATATGATATACATTTATATATATATTTTGTAACCAATTATATGTAAAATATCATTAAGTATTTTGTAAAGATCACATAAGATATTTTATTTGTTAAATCATAATGCTGACTGGTTTTCAAAGATCATAGTAACAATTAAGACAACCAGACAACATTAATGTCAGTACACTTCACAAAACTCTAATTTCATGAATCAGAACATGTTGTAAATTGTGGTTGTACAGCATAATAAAGGACATTTCTTATTCCTGCAAAATTATGAGTGACCTGTTGAAATGTTTTTTTTTTTTTTATAAAACTATTAGAACAAATTCAGGTCAATGCTACAACCGAAATGCAAATTTACTTTTCTTTACTGTTCTTTACACCCCACAGATTTAATTATTTTTAACAGTTTTAATGCAACAATGTAAACAAATTTTATGAAATATCACATCTTTGTGAACTATCTGGTATATTCTGTTTTAATAAACGCATAATTTTAAATTAAAATGCTATAATTTGTTATAGTCAACATGTCTAATATTAAGTTCCTTTTAACAAATGCCAATAAATCAACAACATAGAAAATCCTGAAAATTGTTTCAATGCCTCTACTGACAACTTGTTCATCTGAATGCTAAAAATTAACATTAAACTTTACTTAATCCAAAGCAAACTGATGTAAAAGATACTTAAAAATAAAGTGTATGTGAAAAGAGAATGAATTATTGTCCCTGAATATGATACAGGCCCGGATGAAGTAACAGAATATTACAGCTATACGACTCACATATTTTACTGTTGTGTCACACAAGATGGCAGCGCTTTGTTTTGCATAATTTCTTCACAGACATGGACAACATTAACAATAAAACTTGTGTGATTATTTCAATGTTTGTGGGTGGGAAAGGTATTTAGTATATACAGTATGTAGTATGTCTTACATGCAATGATAGGTTAACAAATGCTTTGACTGCACAAGTGAAACCCACAAAAGTGAAACCATCTCAAAAAAGAAAACAAAAGTTAAAATAAGAAAAAGCTAACCTTATAAACAACAGCCCAGGAACGTTGCAAAAACATTTTTAAACATTTTCATCTGTACCCATCACATAAAGTAGCAACAAAGAGTTCAAAATATAAACATGACATAATAATGATTTCAAAATATAAACAATATTAAAGCAAACTGAACATTAAAACACAACAGATGAAAAAGACAAACTTTACAATTGGGGCAAGCGCATTTTAACAAACATCAACAATCAGTTTAAAATACAAAGCACACTTATGTTAAACCAGTACTAAAAAGTACTTGCAGTTACTAAAATCCTAACAACCCCATCCAAAGCCAAAAAAAGCCTTAAAATATACAATAAAGTTACATAAGGACTCCATCTACCCATATAACCTATATCATAAATACACCCCAAACAAATGTGGGGTAGCTTGTGCTTTTACTGTTATGCAAGCGCTTCCATTTGGCACCTGTAAAACTACAAAGTACAAAACCACATTGACAGGCTGTTATGATGCAGCCTGACCCCAAATCGTCCCGGATTGTGCATTAAATCGGGCTTTAGTTCTCTGGATCTGACCTGCGATGTACAAATAAATAACAGAAAAAGTTCGGCAGCACTTTGATTAGGCCACTATTATAAACCTCAGAAACACGGAAGATGCACGAAGAGCTGTTTACCGACGGTATACTTTCACAAAGATTACCTCTGGAAGAAAAAATACACGCTCTGTTTTTTCTAATGATGGACGAAAAGGTTTTTGAGTTTGTTTTCTCTTCATCTGTCACAATTTTTCCTTCTTTAAAAGAATCTGCTTGTAGTTGGTGCAAGCTACAACACACCGCCTCTAGAATAACTCAGCCTCACCAACCAAAAAAGCGACACCAAAAATCACTTTCTGAACAAACAAAAATAAAACCGTGTTGCTTTAAAGGCCATGACTTAATCATCCACCCACGGCTAGTTCAGGAACCAGAAGCGGTGAAAACTATAAAAATAGGTTTGGATCTTTCTATAAAGCCGCTGGTGGAAATAAGGAGCTTTCACATTGTGCTACGGCTAACTCAGCTAAAGCTAACAGGCCAACAGCACAAATTACAGTTAGATGGACTCGACTGAGCCGCAACCACTAATTCAAGCCATGCATGAGCAAAAGATCTTCATTTCCCCCCTTTATCCCCCCCGCTTCTATCGGATACATTGTTTCCACTGAACTGGAAACAACCGCGGCGGCAACAATGTATCCACCGAAGTTTAAATTGTTACAAAATAACAATACGCGCGGAACGTTCGACCCCTTAGTGCGCTGCACTTAAAAATACACCACTTAACTCCTAGAAATAAGGGGGAATTTTTGCTCCAAAACCACCGGGCTCCCGACTTCTCTACCTACCCGATCGCGACGGGGTTTGGATGTGGAAAAGCGATAAAGAGTCCACGAACGATCAAAGTCCAGAAACGAGGAGCATGAAAGTTGCAATAATAAAAAAAAGCCAAGGTGCACTTACCCTCCTCTACTCACTTGAGCAGTAGTGCTTCTCGCTCTCTCCCCCCACAAATTATTTAAATAAATATTTACAAACACTCCGATATCTCGGCAAAGAATCCTCCGACGCGATCCCTCACATAGCTGTAGCGGCGCACCGGGCCGAAATTAGCTGGGTTAACCGCCCTTATTTTTTGTTTGTTTAAATTTAATTTGTGTGTGTAAAAAGAGAGAAACTGAGATACAAAACAAGAACTCTTCTTCAATCTCATTCACCACAGCCGCAGCACCTAACGATTCATCCGCGCAGGAAGAGGGAGACGAGGGGGTAGGAAAAGTAGCGGTCAAAAAGCACAAATACTCGTAAACACGCATCCAAGCGACTCAGAGACAACGCGATTGCCCTAAAAGTGAGAATGCTCCTTATAAAAGTGGGCGCAAAGTTTCCGCAAAACGTGTTTGGGAAGAGGACTATTTTTTGTGACGGTGCGGCGAATTTATTTCACTTTGCCTAAGGAACGGCGGTAGTGCGACTCCCATTGCCTAGGGAAAAACCCGGATGTAAACTCGGCGAAACTCATCTGGAGAGAAGTGGCAACCTAACTCAATCCAACTCATGCACACACAGTCACAGGCAGCGAAAGAAGTGAGTGCATCCCCCCGCTCAGACCACCATGTCTGCCAGACATCACTTCATTCGCTCTGTAACGCGAAGTCTGAGTAAACGCTGCCATTATACGCGTCCGGTCTGCGTGTTTTATAGCTGTTCTTTATTGCGCCGAGCGCACGTGCACCGTCACCACGATGCTTTATGTCTTTTACATGAGAGTAAAATACAGTCTTGCAGAATAATCCACGCAGCCGAATTGTGCTACCATGTTACGAAAGAGGTGGTCACAACGTTAACCAATGAAAATGTCAGGAGTTAACAGTCTTTCCTGGGCCGCCATGACATATTTTTGAGGCTGCCTGGAATAAAGGCGTTTTTTTGCTGAATTTGTGCTGAATCAACACACCCTGAATCAAAAGGTTTGCGCAGTGTGGCAGGTGTCTGTAAACGCGGGAGCAGCTTGATTCACTTACATTTACCTTTAATCTGAACTTAACTCGCAGTTTGGGTTTTAAACGGGTTTTGTAAAGCGCAACTTGCGTTTGAAACTATTGAATGTAAGTCGCGCGAGAAATAAAAATAACGTGGCGGAAGGACTTTGTGCGACAGATCTAACGGTCAAGCAGCTTATTACGTTCAAGCAAATAATACATAAAAATAAATAAACAAATAAATGGCAACGTAAGTTTATCTACACAAAATGTTAATCTAAAAGCAACATATAAATATACTATATACAATAACTATAAAAATAATAATAGTCTAACTGTAACAGTTCATATAATAAAAATATTTTATTATATTTCATACCTTATTTAAACATTAACTTAGATTACTCTACAAAGTGAAAACAAAAAATAAAACATTAAACATAACAGGAAAATAATCATCATTTTATATAATTATAATAACAATCATCATATCTTTCTCACTGTTATACCTTTAAACATTTAATCCTCCTGACCGCTTCTTATCGACTCTATACTGTCATAAACTGTCACCTTGACTGGTCTCAGCATGTCCATTTTAACAATGTTCACCAGCAAAGCCTTAAATATCACCATGCCGTCGACATCACAGATAGACTGTGAAGTCAGACTGCACATTAAATCTAAAATCAATCGTCAGATGTATCTTGGCTCTTCAGCCCACAGTAAGTATCTTGAGACATTTATTATTTTTGCCTGTGTGTGTGTTTAGATTACTGTAGAAAGAAATCACTGAGCAACATATTTTTAAAACCTTCTGTTTGAAATAGCCTAAATGTTTCTGCATGTTTCTTTCAGCATTGGAGATGCTGTAAAACGAAATCCAGTCTACAGCCTGTACTGTCTTCCTGGTTGTCGTAAGTTTTGCCACATGCTGTTTACTACTTACCAGCTTCAGAATATGATGTATAAGACAGTAGAATCTTGGCATTGATTTGCATTAGATGCAGTTTCTGTTTTGAACACTAGATGGAGCCATCGTACAGGCTAACATATTGACCCTATTGAAAGTTTAAAACGTACAGAGATGAGCCACGTTTTAATGTTTCCAGACTGGAAGTTTTTCCTCAGGCAAACTTGCTTTATGCAGGTGCACAGATGAAGCTAATGCTCTTCAAATGTTGGAAAAGTACAAGTGAGTTTTTATGGGGTTGACTGTCTTTTAAACAGCGATGATATAAGTTTCTTGTTCACCTACACACTTTTTGCACTTGTACATCTTGTTGGTGAGTCAAGGCACAGGTTATGTGGAGGCTTTATGTATTGCAGAGTAACTGTGTAGGTGGCTGGTGCTGTAACACGATTTATACCTGAATTCGAGCCAGTGTAAAACAGTGACCAATAGGGGGCGATATAATGCAAGATTTGATCCATAATGCATTTCAACAGTGGCTTAATAAAAAACCATCTGCATAGGGCGTTGTTGTTTGCTGTTTATTGTATGAAATGCAGAATCACTTATTATTAAAGAACTTTGTTATTGTATTATTATAAATGGCACTGTACTGTACAAAAGTCTATAGTGATGTGCCAGTTGGTTCCTTTTGCTTCCTGGAAAGCATTGATTTGTGAATTCTGACATTTTAGGACTCTCAGAGGATGAAGAAATATCTTCATCGTAACTGGGAGTCTTATGGTAACAGCTGTTGGGGTGACATTTTATGTAGGCGGAAAATCAAAGCATAGAACAGCCAGATATTAACTCTGCCACTGGCTTTTTTCAGAATCCACATTAGTAAAACTCATCTTCAGCAATGTTTAAAGAAGTAACATATCTCATACTTTACACAGAGTTAAGTTGCGTGTTTTAGAGTAAAGGACTGGTGCAGAAATAAGCAAAAAGGGTGGATAAGGAAACCTACAAATGCTGCACCAGAAAGGAAAAAGATTCCCATAACTTTTAACGGTATAACAAAGAAGTTGTATTGTGTTTAAAAGGGAGACCTCCTATTGGATGAGGGACCAATCAGACCAGCTTATTTAACAAACCACAAGGTGTGTTTTAGATCAGGCCTGAATGACCTGTCTGCTTTGTGCCCACCTGTTGTTTTTGTGATTTAATTGTAATAGACACACAATTAAACTACTCCCTCTCTCGCTTTCTCTCTCTTTAGGTCTCTCGCTCTTTCTGTCTCTCTCTCTCTCTTGTGCTTTTTGATGTTTTCTGTTGAATCTACACAGGTCACTATAATCAGCCTCAAATCAAAAGCATTAAATGATATTAGCCCATCCATTTAGGCTAAATGTGTAATATAATTTAGTTTAAAGTGACATAATTGATTATGTTGAGCAGAGCATGTCTTTATGAATCTGGTTCTGACCTTCTCTGTCCTTCAGCCTGATGTTCTGTTCTATCAAATGAGCCCATCGTTTCTTAATTTCAGACAGTAGTAGAGTAGCTTCGCACTGTTTTTGTCACAGGGTTGAACAGAAAGTGTGTCATGCAGTGCCTCTGTTATCTAAATACTGTACAGAAAAGATTTTAAACAATATTTTCAGTAGTGAATAGCCAGACAGTTGAATATGTTCCATAAACCCAAGACTACAAAATTTACAGTCAGAATTTAAACTCAACTCAAGATTCTTCACTATTTCTGCTTCACTAGATAATCAAATTTTTTCCACGATGAGCATGTCACGTTTTTTCATATGCTGTTTCACAGCCGGTGCTCTGGTTGTATAGGAAGGACGTCGTTCGGTTTGGTCAGAACAAAGGATTCTTCCAGCTACACCTGTTCTGCTACATCAAAACCCTCAGCTCTAAATTCATCAAGTGAGATCGAGTTAGTGTACTGGAGCCGAACCTCAAAGCGGGCCGAGCGGCCGACATGAAAGCTGACACATTAAAGGAGCTTGCGGATGTTGCTTTGGTCTGCTGCGGTGGCCGGCTTCACTCGTCCGCATGTTCTGTTCATCACGATTCACCGCGCTGCTACTACCATTACATCACAAACAGCAATGAAGGTGGACTGAAGGTTTGGCTGATGCGTGGGTGCCCATCACACCACATGCCAAAAAGGGCTTGTGCCAACCGAAAGATTTAGTGTCAGTATTTTAGTCTTCACAGTAGCAGAAACAGTTAGCGCTGTAAGACACAAAGCTGTCAGAATGAAACACGATTGAGTCCAAAGATGGACCTGAGATGGGCTAGACAGGTGGTGTTGGGGAAGACCATTGCAGAAACATTGAAATGATTCATGATTTAGATTCATGATTCATACAACTTGTTT
>JAZGTK010003409.1:0-27473 GCA_036877625.1 Ambastaia sidthimunki
TTTAGTTTAAACGACCGTTCTGTTCTCATTTCAAGAGTGAATGTCTTCAATTAAACTTCATTATCTCTGTGCTAACTTTCCTATCGCAGAAATCAGCGTTTTTTTTCTCCATTTAAATATTCATTTGCTTTCCAGGCCGATCCTTTTAAAAACGCAGAAGTCTGCAAGACCTCATTAAGAAGCCATTAACCCTGTAATTGACTAAACAAGGATTTGCACCCTGCCGCTTTTCTTAGACTCCGTCTGCATGTATTGCGCGTGTTATAAATGCGCTGGGCAACCTGACATGCAGTTTTAGTAATTGAATATTTCTTTATGCCCAGTGAAGCAAAGATTCACCCACGAAGATTATGTTAAAGCAGGTCAATGTTTGGAAAGCTCTCGTCTGTTTGCTCGGGGGAGCTGTCGTTTTACTTAGTTTGTACCTAGTTTTGGGCTTCATCTGAACGTATTCCTCAGCCAAACTGAAAAACAAAAACCATTGGTCATGGAAAAACAGTGCAGAGGTCAAGCAGTAATGCAGTCTTGAGGAACTTCCGAGCGATTATAGTAACTCTGTGGTTTTATTTCACATTGTAAATGGACTTTTAGGGGAATAAAATTCGTAGTCTTGCATTGAAGAGCCAGTCAACATCTCTAGACCAGACAGAGATTTTGGGGGTGGGCCTGACCACCTGCATAGCAACACCATAGCAACGCCCCAGCATCATGACAGCGAGTTTTGCACACTAGATATGCAGTACTTTTCATTGTAGATGTCGTCTTTGATAAAAGGTTCTGGCCTAGTCATCTCTTACAAAATAAACAGAAGCAATTAACCTGAATCTTTTTCTTTTATCACACTTTTTATAAAAGTTGATAAAGAAAAAAATATCACAGAACAAGGAACTACAAAACTAAAATAAAACACAAACTGACCAGTTTGTTCCAGTCCACAGTTCAAACACACAAAGAATTACATCAGCAATTAAAATAACGATTAATTTGGACATTATGATAACAAGAACAAATGATGATCTTTATAACTGTTCTCCACTTTCTGCTGGTTCCAGTTCTTAGAACCAGAACCGGTACGTTTCAGCAGCAATGAAGGAACAAAATGATTGAACATAAGGACGTGCATCATCTCAAACACGCTGTTGACTGGTCAGGCTTTGTTTTCAGTGCACCACTGATGTAAAACATGAGCTCCAGCGGACAGACGAGCGGATGGCATCAGACCTAACGGTGACGCGTGGCGAAACAGACGGTTTGGGCTCATCGTGTCTGGAGAGCTGAACAACTTCAGCATGAAATTGGAGAGCGGAGGGTGGACGGGGTAAACGGGAACACCTGGAAAAACGAGAACTGTTTGAGGCACCGAACTGAACCAGTCTGTGGTTTACATTAAACATTAATAAACAACCAATAAGACTGGAGTAGAGCCATATTTCTGCTATGTAAACAAAGACATTTTTTATAATCAACATTGTACAGTTCACGGTTCAAATGGTTTAATTGTAAACAATGAATTGGGTGGTTTTCATTAGCTTGTGTATTTGCTGGGTTCTACCTGCAATGTTGCAGGTAAGCGGTATCAGGTGGGTTTTGGGGGCGTGGCATGGGCGTGGACTGACACATCTGGGCGTGGCTGGTTTTGATTGGGCTGGAGAACCACACCCCCGAGGTTCAGGTACTGCTGCTTGCAAAGGTGGAGTAGAAGACGCAGGCTACAGGAAGAAAAAGATGTCAATTATATTTAAAATAAAAAATTCGTTTTTTTAACATTGTTTATGGACGCTCCCCAACTGAACTGTATTGTAAAAATAACTTTCGAACAGCTTTCCTGAACTCGCCTGCCATTGGTTGATCAACAGATAGCCCCGCCCCAAATCCACACATTGGGCGATGACTCAAAGATCTGTCTTTGTGTATTAAACTGATCGTATAAACATTTTAGAGTAGCCTTAACGTTCACCCATCGTCAACGGCTAGGCCAGATTTAGCAACTTCCTGTTGAAAATTGCTGTAAATGAGGATTTTGGCTTGCCTCACGTTCCTCTTGTAAAAACTTGCCTTTCCTCATCAGGCACTTTGTTGAATGATTAAGCAGATGAATCTCTGTGGAGAGTCTAATTAACATTCTCATCTAATCAGCCCACAATTAAGATCAACTGCCTCCCAGAGGCTTCAGCGTGAGAATGGGCTGTAATGAGGAACAATACTTCAGAAGATAAGATCTCCAGATGAACGGTGAGCCAAACACTGACGGTAAAGTCTGAGTGTAACTCTGAGTTATATTCATATAAAGCTTCTCAGAGACATTTTAGCTTCATTTTGAGACATTTTACTAGTTTGTGATACAACAACAGTGATACAATAACATTTTAAAGCTCACTCATATCAATGCTCGTATTTTGTAAAATAAAACCAAAACATCATTAAAACACTGAAATATAATTAAATAAATATTAGTTTTGTATTAATTTTCGAAGCATCTCATTGGTCGAAATCAAACCAAATGTTTTGATTGGCTGTTTTTACTTTGAATAAGATGCTATGTCAAGCTAACTGTCAGTTAGCATTAGTTAATGCAAAGACAACTAACATTAACAATTTATTTGCATTAACTAACATTAACAAAGATTAATAAATGCTGTAAAAATATAATTGTTAGTTCATGTTAACTAACTAATGCATAAATGAATGAGACATTTATATAAATGTTGCCGGAAACTTTAATGCTCATACGTTTTTTTTTCTTGTCTGGATGAGAAGAACAGACATTCTTACTTCAAATCTTTCTTTGGTCTGGACGTCAGGAATGTCTGTCCGATCCGTTTTGTTCTCTGCTGTCCATCCCTGATCCCAGTCACTCCAGGATAACTGTTCCTTCACCGGCTGTACCTCAGACAAATTCATTTCATCACTCTGAAAGGAAGCACCAGATTTGAGGATATTCATTTTAAATATTATGGTATGTATACACGTGATATGACCCACTTTAGCAGAGGCGTCGACCTCAGGTACGTTTACAAACTCCAGCTCGGGAAGATCTGAGACTGGATCAACATCTTTGGAGGTGCTGCTAACATCTGCAGAGCTGAGAACCTGGAAACCAAACAAATACAAAAACCTACAAACTAATAATGTAAGAAACCAAGAACAAGTTCACAACCAGCTGTTGCTTTTTTAATTTTGTCATTTTATTGTGCTAACTAGCCCCGCCCACACCAAAATATAATTGGCCAATCAGTATTGATTTGTAATAAAAAAAACTAAATGGTATATATGTCATTACATTAGCAGTTCTTGAGGGCTTTTATTCATAACATCACTGCCGTTAAGCATCTTCAGACTGGACGTTCGAGTGAATGTACCGTTTGAGAAGAGCTTGGAGGTCGCTCTCCATGAGTTTGGACCTCAGAGTTCTTTCTGTTTGTGGTATCTGGAGGAGAATCAGAAGGTAAAACGTGCTCCTTGATGTTCTCCAGCTGGTCATATCCGAGATAAAAGTCCAGTGGATTAAACTGTCCTGATACCTGAAAGCCAAATCAAGAAACCACAGAAGATCAGATAACCGCAGATGGACGTTTACCGATGCTAACCGCAACAAAGTAGCTCAATGCCCTGACCAATCCGCAAGCGGTGATGCAAGGCAGGGCGTGGCCGGCTTCCTGTAGGGCGACGTGTACGTAAACGTCCTTTTCTGTGCTGGTGTCACACAAGAAGAGCAACAGGAAGTTCTCCTGGTAACCGTGGACGGCGGCCACCAGAGTGCGCTCACAACACACTTTCTGGAAAGAGCTGATCGCACTCTGAGTCCAGATGCTCTATAGCAAAGAAAACTGAGTCAAATCTACACAGGAAACTGGCTCACGGTGCAGCTATTTGAAAAATAGGGCGATAATCATTCTGTAACAGTTGTAGGTTTTCGTAAAGCATGAAAGATTATTAGTAATAATCAAAATAATTCTCCTAGTAAGAGCCTATCAGTAAGGCTGTTTACAGTTGCCCAGCAATTGTTATTAGGACTTAAGACCTACACTAAGCTTAAATGGTATGTAAAAAAACGTAATTAATAATAGAAAGGGCAGATCGTACCGTGATAGGTCGAATTCCAGCTAACATTGATGGCACAGCCTGGGCAGGGAGCTCAGCATAGCAAGCTCTGAAGAAACAAGACATTTTCTGAACGTGTGGAAAAAACACGACATACATGTTTTGAATCAACTGCCTCGCAAAATAACAAACCTGAAAATACAGTCTTCTGTTATTGTTTTTACCTCTTCTCAACATTAAGTTAATGTTTCAATGTCAATGTTTGTTAATAAAGAATGTTACAAACTATGTGAAATAAAAGTAAACGTTTAAATCCAAATCAAATATATTCATTTTCAGTGTGTATGTTTAAAAGAAACTTAAAAGTTTACTCAAAAATAAATACGTTTGGAACAACATAAGTGTGAATTATCTTTTTAATTTTGGGTTAAATTTCTGTATTCATTTCTGAACTCACTTGAGAAATCGCAGGCTGTTCCGTTCCACTTTAGTGATGTCACCGAAGTCCACGTAATAAACCTTGACTTCAGTGTCACTGAGAACTTCATGGATCACCACCCGGTAGAACCACACGTCTCTGGGGGCCACACAGCACACCTGACCCGGACGGACGTAAGCATCGGGCAGCCGGTACCTCTCTGTCACATCCAGACAGGAGTAACAGCTCCTGCAAACGAAA
Source organism: Ambastaia sidthimunki (assembly GCA_036877625.1). Lineage (NCBI taxonomy): Eukaryota > Metazoa > Chordata > Actinopteri > Cypriniformes > Botiidae > Ambastaia > Ambastaia sidthimunki. The sequence goes on from JAZGTK010003409.1 coordinate 4,721, forward strand.
CACATCGGATGTGTTCGAAATACTATTGCATGCTAGTTATACTGTTTTTCAGTATATAAATGTTTCATTTATGTACAAACTACCTGCTACAATTGTCAAATTGTGAAGTATACAACCAGCAGAGACAATGAAGCACAGCACATTTTCATTTTTTTTAAATAGAATGTAATATAGAGTAGTAGATCTTAACCTTTGACCTCAACAGCCCACCCCCATTATCCAAAACAATATTTGAAGTCCCGCCCACCCAACATTTTTACCCAGTAAAATATTGTGTATCTTGAATCTAGATGTTTATTCGTTATAAAAATAACCAAACACTTTAGTCTTTTTTAGTCTAATTTTTTGTAGTTTAACTTATTTTAATGCTAGTTTTGTCTTATTTTAAATAATTTAGTCATCCTGGGGCCTCTTTGATGTTTGTTGAGATCCCTTAGTGAACTTCTGGCCTCTGGTTTGTTTAAATGTCAATCTTGGAAGGAAAGTCATTTATGAAGGTTACCTCATTTCTATCATCATGTTCTCCAGAGCTCTGGCCTCCTTGTTTTGGCTGAAGCGGATGTAGAAGTGGCTGGGAGACTCGATTTGTTCCACCAGAACCGGCACCAGCTCTCTCTCTTTCCTCCGTGTCGGGGGCTTCAGTTTCTGGCAAAGCACAGCGTCTGGAGGAACCGAGGTCCACTGGCTCACCGTCCACACTGGGAGAAGATCCACCATCTACAACAACCAGTCATACATCCAACTCAAATTGGAGGTTTACCGTTTGGTTTCTATTTCTGTCACTACCCCCGCCCACACCAAAATTGTTCTTATTTAACCAAGTTTTAATTGCTGCTTTAATACTGGTTAACTATAACGGATCTTCACTGATGGTTCTTTACCTGATGGATGGTCTTATTGGTGACACTGAGCTCAGAATCAGAATCGTGGGGGTCGGTGGATAGCTCCGCCCCCTCACGCTCCCAGGCAGACTCCGTACAGCTGAAGTAATAAGCTTTACTGGGGGGATCTGCGGATTCAGCATCCAGACTGGAAGTGGTGCCGTGACCCGGAGATAATTCTTGCCAAAGAAATGCAATCGATCAAACGAATTCAGCAGTGCTCACTTTGTCTAATCAAAGTAATGTTTATGAGGAAGAAAAACAAGATGGGACGGGTAAGCTAGGCACCGGGATCAGGCTGTATGTCAGTCGGTTTAAACTCTACAATGATCCAATGGTTCTCGCCTTCCTTCGTGCCGGGCTGGATGGAGAATGTGTCGCTCAAAGCGCCGACCATCTCCGTCACGCTCAGAAAGCCACACTGGGTCACAGGAAGCTCCTCACCGTACATTCTCTGAACAAAAAAAAACATTACATCGCAATGCATTGCAACAACCAACAATTCAAGAGGTCAAATGAACAAACAACCTTGTATTCGTTTGGGAGATTATGAATGGGTATCCCGTCGCTGTTTCCAGCCACGACCTGAAATAAGATTAATAACTCAAAAATATGCCGGAATATAAAAAAGATAAAAAGGTCTATGAGTTAAGGAAGGTTCTGTTTCAGTTGTTAAGACTGACCTTACGTAACTTATCCTTTAGTTCCGGGCTAACGGTACCGGCGGTGCCCATATCAATGATCTGCTGTCTGAGTTCCTTCTCAAGCTACAAGATTTACTCAACATTCAATACATGTTATTTACAGTACAAAGAACATGTACATACGTATGAACATATGTACACACACACTAGTATTTATATATATTTATAGTACTTATAGTATATATATACACACATACACACACACACACACACACATATAGTGTAGTATAGTATAGTACATACTTAAATATAGCGTGTGTGTGTGCATTCTATATATATATTATATATAGTAAGTAACAATTAAACCGTATTGCACAAATGAAATGGCTGTTCAAACCTTCAAAACTCTTTCTTTAAAAGACTGATCTCTCCTCACAGGATCTGATACAGGAACAGCCTGAGGAACCTTTAAACTTGGCTGGATCTTCTCACATTCTGTTGGTGCAGTTGCTTTAGGAATGAAGACCACTGGCTTCACCTTTGCCACTACAGAAAAAAAAAAAACAGGAATCTTAAAACAATTATGCTTTCACCCATACAATGCAAACCATCGAACCAAAACAAGACCTCATAAATTTCCATATTATATGTATAAACCACTTACACTGCTTGAAGGAACTTGACGTTTGTTTTCCTGGCATGACGGGACTTCTCAGAAGCAACTGAGATCCGGTGCGACTTTGCTGCATGACTATGAAATCCGTGGCGGCCGCAAGCATCTCGGATATGGAGTAGAAACCGTATTGCGATATCTGGAGCGGCTTTCCGAACTGCGCCGTATATCTGGACTCTAGCTCTGATAGTCGGACCGGGCCATAAGATAACAGTTGTTTCAGCTGACTGCGCAGGTAAGCAGGCAGAGCAGGTTTTGCTTGGCCACGTCGAGGCAGGATAACGGGCTGGTGGTGCGGATAACGGACTTGGAAGGTCCCCGGCCTCCTTTGATTTTTGGCTTTGGGGGCATGATTACGTTGCTTGGCAACCAGCTCTTCGATCCCTTTGGTGGTTTCGTCTCCAATCGCTGCGAAGAGGCAGACGCAAACATACTTCCAAGCTCATTTAGAAACATCCAAGACAATAAAAAAGGTGAGAATACTACTATATAAGACATAATACATCTGCTGAAGTGTGGAGGTCACCTTTCAGAATGATGGTACCATCAAGCTGGTATTCCACACGCACAACATCTGGCATTTCCTTGACCATGTCCAAAATACAACGAAATCCCAGTAGTCGGAGCGGAATGGGGTATCCCAGCATTGTCTGGTAGTCCCGCCTCAGCTGATCTGGGGTCAGGCCATGCTTGGCTGATATCAGCAGAGAGCGGACGTCCTTCTTCAGACCCGTGAGCAGCTGATCCTGGGTCATCTTACAACTCAAACACCTATAACAATATATAACAATATCACAGTTCAAATAAAGCATAAACATGCATGCATGGAAATACTTTTAGACAATTTTAGTTACACATTACAGCCTATTTTATCAACTGGAACTACTGTAACAAGAATCAAATCATAAATATGATGAAAATACGCATATTTGAATGACAGTATAGATTTACTTATAAACACGCACGCGCAAATGCGCTTGACGTGACGAGCTACATTATGCGCCGATTTAAACGTATATATCCACATATAGCTGTAATTTTACCGTGTTTGTGAGACACACGTTACCTTTACTGAAGGATTAAGTTCAACTGTGGTTGTAAAGTAAACACGCTCGTCAAAAACACGTTTTCAAATCCGGAGTCAGTCCAGGTGCACGAGCGCAGTGACGTCAGCGTGCAGCGGCGCGAGCGTTTAATGGGGAACAAATGCAGAAATGTCATCACAAATTTCAACACTTAATATTGTTTGACACCATTTGTATTTGTTAGCTTCTCTAACAAATAATTTGTACCTAAGATAAATTGGTGCAATGAAATCAATCCATCATATCTACACAAATTAAATATTTAAAATACAGCCAAGTTGTAATATTTACTTTCTATGTTATTCGTATTATTTTACTTGACCTTGTACAAAAGCCAGCTGTGGTTGGATTTACCAAAATAATTCGTAAATAAGTACATTTTTGTGTGCATTTATACTTTAATACATATTTAACTATTCAAAATGTTCAGTCTATGTAAAAATGTTAAACCTAAACGTGCATTTTAAATATGAATGTTAAATCTAAACTGAGATAAACGTTTAGAGATTATGTAAATTAAGGTTAAATTAAATTCTAACAATCTGTGTTATATTCAGTGCCCCTTACCACTTTAGTGGGATGTTACCATTGTCATGAGTTACTTGATGTGTTCAAAGACTCCCCCATCTTCAAATTAATCTGCACAGAGACACTCCCTTCAGAAGGTCCACAACCAGAGAACCAGGTCACACCATACAAATACCACCCAACAGTTTCTCCTCTTAGTGATTAGAGGATGGTTCTTCTGATGGTGGCTGAGATGGAGGAAAGATCAGAAACATCTCAACGTTCTTCAAAACCTGGAAGAGGACACAGGGAACCATCAGCTTCAGCTAAGGAGAAGAAAACAAAGGCAATCAAATCTGTGAAACTCCAAGAGCCTCACAAAAGAAAAGAACGAGAGAAACCAGCAGTTTCTGGAGATGAGGAAAGACGTGAAGACCCTCAAGTCATCTCCAGCAGCACTGTTGTCAATGTAGACAGTGTGAGAGAACATATTAAAGAGGAGAAAGAGGAGCTGTTGGGGTTATTGGAGACTGAGGGACACGGAGAAGGTACAGTAAGTGTGGACCAGAACATTCCAAAAAGATGGAGAACCGATGTTCTTCTGAAGCTCATCTGTAATTCTCCTTTGCAGGCCTGAAGAAGCGCTACCTTGGAGTTTGTGAGATGATCCTTGTGGTTTTTGTCCTTTCTGTGGTTATTTTCTTCTTTCCTGTTTCGATTTGGTTCTGCGTGAAGGTACGTTCAACCTCAGGGATGTATTACGAATGAATATGGTTTTATACACCATATACACCATTACTTGTAATCTTTTATGTTTCTAGATCGTACGAGAACATGAAAGAGCTGTGATATTTCGTCTCGGGCACCTACTGCAAAAAAGACCCAGGGGCCCAGGTGCCATTTTATTTGCATATTTAAATATACATTTGAATGTTTATATTAGCATATTACTGTTTTTCTGCTAAAAATGATCATGCAGAACTTTTTAATATTTGAATGTTCTTGGATTTACAGGCATGTATATTTCTTTTTTTACTTTAGGGCTGATGTTTTACCTTCCACTTTTGGATGTGTGCCAAATAGTGGACATCCGTCTGAAGATGCTGAAGATCCCTCCTCACGCTGTAATCTCAACGAAGCAATCGAGAACTCTGTAGTTTTTGCATTTTCTGTTTAAACTCTGTCCGAGTCATTTAATGAACTGCATTAAAACTGCTGACTATCACAAATACCATCCCAAAGACACGCATATGTAAACATGGGGGAGACAAGGGTGGTCTTACAGTTGATTAAAGACTGAAAAAGTTGGCAAAACAGAACTATATTTATAAATTTACAGAGTTTTGATAAATCTGATCAAACTATGGACCAAACTATAAGAAGCATGAATCTTTTGTTATTGTATTTTCAGGTGGTGACCAAAGACCTAGTTTGTACTGAAGTGAGTGCAGTATGCTACTATCGTATTGAGAACGTGTCTGTATGTTACTCCTCGCTCGCAGTCGTCCCGTCCGTTCTGCAGGCGCTGGTCCAGGTTTCAGTAAGAGAGATACTGGCCCATCACGTCTTCTCTGATGTTTTACTGGACCGTAAACTCATAGCCCAGGAGATCCAGGTAAGCTTGACCAGATGCAATACCAGTGAAGTTCTTCATAAGAGGTCTTATGATGTTTTGGTTTGTGGTACAGGTTACTTTAGATTCCGTTACCTGTAGATGGGGCATCAAGGTGGAAAAGGCAGAGATGTGAGTAGATGACAGATTAAACTTCAAAAGAAGTGTTCAGACTTCTTAGAAGTAATCCATAACTGTTGTCCACTTCCACAGAGAGGAGATCTGTCTCCCAGACGAGCTGCGACGCAACTTCGCCGTAGAAACTGAAGCCAGACGCCAAGCGCAGGTCAAAGTAAGTTACTGAGCGCAATACTTCTCTACGACAGTGCTGGATTCAAACCAACAACCTATTAATTACCAGCTCTTTAACCACTATGCAACTTCGTGTCGCAGGTGATTGCTGCAGAGGGAGAGAAGGCAGCTTGCGAGGCTCTGAAGGCCTCTGTAGAGTCTATCTCTGGATCTCCACTGCTGGTGCATCTTCGACTGGTCCAGCTCCTCCACAGCCTCCGCTCCGAGCAGCCAGCTGTGGTCCTCAACATACCTCCTGACGTACTGAGCCAATCCATAGACCTCAGCAGTTTAACCCGAGCAGCCAATCAGAGTCTGATCCCGGGTGACGAATCGGAGGAGAGCGCTAAAGACTCCCCCATGATGTAAAGACGACATTAACATCAAGAGATGTCAGAATTACTGTAATTATAAAATGACGACTCTGAAATTTTGTCTGAGCCGTCTGTGTTCTCTGATTATTTGTTTCCATGGCAACACTCATAATGCCAAATGGGTCCATGGGTGTTAATGACAGGAAAATATTGATTCAGTACATAAATCCACTTCTGCATAAATCTGCTTTCTCTTTTAAGAATAAAGAAAATGCACATGGTAACATCGGCTTTAATTAAAATTAGTCCAAAACTCATAATTACAGTCAATGACAATTTAGATTTTTATGCAAATGTGATTAACACTTCATTTAGCCATGGTGAAGAAATTATTTTACTTCTGTTTTCTTTTAACAATAAGTTAAATGACTCTAATGAGATTTGCTGGTAAATAAATCAAGCTAACACTCAATCAAAGTTTAACTCTTTTTTGTTAATGTAAATTCTTTTGTTAATGTATTACATCAAAACAAAATAATATAACATAAATACACTTTAGCTACACACTAAATACTTTTATTTTGCTCAGATTGAGCTCCAGTGAGGTTTTTTCTTAGCGTTTCTTGGTGCTTCTGGTGAGTTTGGGGCTGGATTCAGGTTTTTGACTTTGTGTTTTGTCTTGGGAAGATGCGGCAGGGCTGCTGGGAATTTTGGTTCCTGCGGTAAGATGTTTCTTGCTTACTGTAGACAGTCAAACTTGAGTTAGACAACAGAAACTTGAGTTTCTACAACACGGTCCAGTATGTAAAGTTTAGTATTGGTTCTGTTTAACACTCACACTTGCTCTCCACTTTGGGCCGGGCCTGCAGTTGTTTCTCCAGATCTTGGATCTTTTCTAGAGCTGCCTGCAGGTCTTCCTCTGCTTTTAGTGCCCGTGTTTCTGCACTAATGACACGGTCTTCCACCTCTCTAGAAAATACAGCTTATGTAGGGAACCTCTACAGATCTCTTTATGGACTGTTTCTGTTATCATCATTGATACTTACAAAAGTTCCTGCTGGAGAGATCTGACTGTTTCTAAAGCACTGAAGGCCTCCTGGGCATTCTCAGTGTGAGGAGACATGACAAGTTCTTCTGTCTGAAAAAAATATGGTATTCAGACTATTTTGCTTACATAACTACCAGAAAAACATTCTCAGAACATTGGTTAACATTCTCTCAATGTTATCAAAAACACTGCAGTAACGTATGCAGAAGTTTTATGAGGATATGTTTTCTATATCAACATCAAACATTATTCTTAAATTGTTAGTGGAATGTAACAAAAATTAAAAAAATGTTTGAACAACATTTATGTTCCTTAATGGAAACATTAGAGAAATGTTCTAACAACCTAAAATTGTAAGAACCTCAATTAATCACCCCAGTTACACACATACACTCACCCCTGTGAGCAGGACTGTGTCTTCTCCCAAGCTCTGCTCGGTAATATTGCCATCATGACCTATTAGCTTGATGACTGAGCCATCTTTAGCCATTATCTCCTGGTTTTCCCCCTGCAGAGGTGATACAATGACATTTAATGAAGCAAAGACTAATAGCTGTTTGAGCCGAGGCTGTTTGGTGCTAATTAATACTGACTGTGATATCACAGTATGGAAATAGAAAGCTCTATGGAGCCCAATCCCCAGCTAACATGGAATGTTCTCAGAATATTGGCAAAGTTCTGAAAAAGTTCTCTCAATTATCAAAAACATTTTTGCAATTACATCAGTAGAACATTTTTTTAATGTTATATATTGTGTATGAAAAACTATATTTTATGTTGTTATTTAAACAATATTAAATATATGTTATATTAAAGATATATTAAAGATAAAGTGATAGTGGTATGATTTAGAAATGTTACCAAATGAAAAAAAAACATACAAAGGTCATTTGTGAACATTTTTTTGAAATAACATTTTTAATGCTTTTGTAACTTAATGTAAGCTTTAGTGAAACGTTCTTACAACCTAAAATTGTTAAGTGGGGTGGCCAATGGCAGGTTAACAGTTTATACAGGGTCGATTATTTACATTTTCAACAGCTCTTTGGAAAGACTCATGCCCACTGACATTTTTCCCAGCCACTGGTTCCTCTTCATCCTCCTTTAAATCTGTAGGAACCTCTGGTTCCTGCTCCAGCTATGAAAACATTGGTTTCACAAGACGTTATTTACAAAGTCCATCCATCTACTCATCCATCCATCAATGCAAATAAAAACAGGCTGCTGAGTTCTACCAGAGACTCCATGTTGGCGTCCTCCAATGGGATCTGACTAGTTTTTGCAGACAGGTGCAACTCCACAGGACTTCCCTTCACACCCATCAGAAGAATCCGGCAGCCTTCCACCCACTCACCGCACTCCTTCTGAACACCCACAAAGCAGAAGACAACACAACATTTCTGTTTTGCTACACAAGAATGCGCTATCTGATTGGTTGAGAGAGACGGGAGGTGCGGCTTAGCACCTGAATCTTGGCGAGCTGATACAACTCGTTTTCAGTGTCATGGTGAGTTGAGCTCTTCAAGACGGCCTCCTCCACGATTGCCTGACATGAGCTAAAGAAAAGTTTGTAATTAATTTCTGCTGCTCTCATTTAAAAAAAACTCTGGATCTTCTGATGATGTTTGGTGATGTTACCTTGTGATGTATTTGGAAAGGTAGACCAGTTTCTCAGAGATGTTCTTAGCATCTTCTTCCAGCTTCTGAAGAGACACATCCTCTATGATGTTTAATTCAGGTGATGGAAGAGGTGCTGGTTCCAGGTTCGAATCTGAATGGACCGGCACCATCAGCAGCAGAAGGTCCACCATCCAGCGAATCAGTTTAGAGTGAACAGAACTGACCTGCCAACCCAAGACAAAATCATCTGATGAGTTTAATGGCACACATCATGAAAGAAAGCTATACAAGCATGTACTCTACCTCCTCGCGAAGCCTCATGTTTTCACAGTCAAAAAAGTTTTCTTGAGAGAACAAAAACTCCTTCAGTGTCTTTAACACGTCGTCTATTTCAACCCTGTGACAGATACACACGTGCAACATAAAGAATTACAAGATGGACAAATAAACAACAGAAAACTAATTATAAATACACTTGCAATATGCGTTTTTGGTGTATTGTGTTCTTAGCTTAGCAATGTTATAACATCAAACTCTGTTGAAATCAACTGAGAAAACAGGACAGCTCAGTAGGTTTTGGAAGAGAGCCATGTTTTTTTTTTTTATTCAACTGTTACCTGGTATGGGGTCTGTGCTGGGCCCGATCTCGTTCTGGCTGTGTACTGTCCACCTGCAGAAGAGCCTCCTCACACAGGTCTATCAAGCTACCAAGAACTTCCTCCAACTTCAGCCAGTCACCTGAAGGAAGCTGCTCTGGAAGTCCGCTTGGAAACTTTAGTCTTCTGGACCAAAACTCCATACTTTCAGTGAGGGACATCAGTGTTGCATGGATGCCTGCATTAAACACCAAAATTGCTGACTTTTGTTGGAGAAATGAGATGAGTGTTGAAAGATTAGGTGTAGACCCAGCTAACAGGGAATGTTCTCAAAATGTTGGCTAACATTCTGTAAAAGTTCAAAAATGTTCTTGAAATGATGAACTTTTTGTTTTTGTAACCTAATGGAAATGTTATAAAACGTTCTTATAACCTAAAATTGTTAGCTGGGGGAAACTTGGCTCTCACCACTTTCTCCACTGAGACGGATTCCTAACTGCTTGTAAAGTTCAGTGATGGCCTCAGTCAGCTGCCTCATGGCCTCCTGACCTGTAGGTGGCCCTCCATCTGAAGCGGGGTGTCGCCTAAAGAGCCGAAGACAAACCTCAGTCCAGGACTCTTGAAGACTTGTTAGCATTTCAAGCGTTTCCTGACCGGATACAAGATCTTCCCCTCCATAAAGTTCACATTGCTGCGTCAACACCTAGAGTTGAGAAGAAAAAGCTTTAGTTTTTACAATTTAAAGTGGAAGGTAGTACAATTTTACAAAAGAAAATATGAAATAAGACGTGCATTGCTAACCATTGACCAATCTTTTAGTACACAAGACAGTTCCTCCTCTAAAGATGTGTCAGTTTTCATTTTGGGGCTCCTTTTGTACAAAAAAGAACAAATGATATAAATAAAACATGGACCAATATGCCCATAAAAAACTGAGTTCCTTCACTGACCTGGTCTGGTCTTCACAGACCTTGTGCCACTTGATGATATCAGCTTGGACAGATCTGATGGTCTCACACTGATTGCTCTCAGCTTTTCTGAGGTTCTTCATAAAGGTGGTGAGTTTCTCTTTCCATTGGTCAGTCAACTCCATGACATCGGACACATCTTCAGAGTCCTACAAGGAAAGATAATTCTGGATATATCACAGACGTGGTCAGATGTCTGTTTAGATATGTGAGAATGGTGTTAGTGCTGAACCTTTGATGTTAGGAAGAGAATGAAGTGGTCTGCAGTCTTGGCCCAGGTTTGCTCACTGACGTTTAGCCGTTTTACCAGCTGAAGTTTATTTATCTTTATAATCTAAACACAAAATGTGAGCTATTTAGTCTCAAAATTATATAAATTCAGTCAACATAAAATGAAAGTCACATTTTATGAAATTCTTTGATTTTATTCACCAGGAACATGGCATTGTACTTTTGGATTTTAAGTTGACTTCAAGAAGATGCTACAAGAAAAACTACAAATAAAACAAAACAACTGTGAACATTAACAGGATGGTTAGTGTAGACCATAAAGGCACCAAACGTCACCTTTACAGCGAGGCTGTAGGACACTTTTCTCCAGAGGTCCCTCTCATCAGACAGCTGGACCATCTGACCTTCAAGTCTTCTCCTCTGCAGCTCATAAAGATCATGATACTCTGCTACAATACTACAGAAAAGACACTTCTGTAAACCTCAAGTCATAATTAATCAATGTGAATCTGTATCTTGGATCTAAGCATGGAAACCAGTATGATTATTTATTTACATACTTCGCATTGCGATGTGATTCCTCCAGAGCTTTAGCGAGTTCCTCCTTCGTTTCTTCTGCCTCTTTGGACACAAACTCATCATGTTCCTTCATCATACTTAGTTCCCTGTTATACAGCCAACAAACACACAGTTGAAGAGTTAGGACACTATGACTCCAGTAATACAGATGTTTGCTACCAATACCACTAAATAGATGTTAAACAGAAGTACCAATGAAGAAAGGTCAACAGTCTTTAAAGCTGCAATCTGTAACTTTTGCCTCTCTACTACCACCTCTGTTTGAAACATAAAAATGCATTTTACTTGCAGATTTATTTTCTTAACATTGATGACAAGTTTAAATTGCTCAATAACTGATTTTTGTTTATTTTCAACTTATTCAAAAAAGTTGAAAGTTGAAGTTTACTTACAGAAAAAGTTACGGATTGCAGCTTTAAAGTGTTGCAATGAAAATGCACAGAATGAATCACTCTTACACGCTAAGCTTTGCGATTGAGTTTTTGAAGCGCATGATCTCCTCCGTTAGCCGGCGGTCTAGCGCCCTCTGTGCTAACGTTTCTGTGTGCAGGCCCTTCACCTGCCGCGGAATGCGATCGAGCAGCGACGCATATCTCTGCCTGAGGAGGAACAGGAAGTGAGGTCACTGTCCAACTGATGGAGGGAAATAAGGAGAGAAAGCAGTAATGGAGACCTGAGTTTGGCGAGGAGCTGTCCTCTCTCCGCACATTCAACGCTAACTTGTCGGATTAGCTCGTGGAACACGACGTTGTAGATGTTCTGCTCGATATGAACCAGTTCCAGTAAGTTTTCTATCTAAAACAGAAGATATGCATTAGAATAACTGATCACACTGTGTAGTTTGTTGTATTGTCTTTAAAAGTAAGATCATTAAAACCAACCTGCGAGATTTCAGTTAGCTCTTGAAACTCCTGGTTGACACCTGCTTTCTCCAACATATCATCCATCACCTTCATTAGCTGCCTCACCTCAAGACGACCGCTCGGCTTCCTGACAGTCACATAGAAATGTTATTACACAGTGATTGTATTTTTATGATATACAAGGGGAATTACATACATTAGTCCCAGCCTTTAAACTTTGGTAAAAAAATCTGGTAAAGTTACTGAATTTGACAATGTTTGCAAGGTTTCTGCCTTCAGATCTTTAAAGAAAATTCTTTACGAGCAGCAAGTAAACAAAACATCTTTAATGTCATATTTCTATGGTTTTTATATGATTTTATAACTGCCCTCCCCAAAGCATAGAACAGTGAATTCTGATTGGTCACTCTACATGTCAGGTGGACTAAGTGGGCGGGTCTTGAACAGAATGACCTCACAAGTGGACCAGACTTGATGACAATTGTCAGTTGTCAAACTTTGGTCTCTTGTATAACAAAACATACACAGACTACTGATGTTAAAACAACAACCTCACAAAGAATCACTTACATTGACGGAAAGACTCTTAGCTTCTGTTCATCATCTTTTAGCAAAACCGTAAATTTGCTGTAAAATTACAACAACATAAGCAAGTTAATCAATAACCTGTATTGGTGCTAGAAAATGTGTTTTATTGGTCAAATGTGGCTCTCTTACTCGTCGTAGCACTGCAGTCCCCTCAGACCTTTGTTTTTTATGATGTGATATTCTTCCGGGATTAAAGTTTCCAATGTACTCATTTCCTTCAACCAGAAGCAGAACATGAAATTGTCTACACAAAGAAATAACATACGCAGCACCAAACCAAGGCAATGAACTTAAATGCTACTTGCGTTCTGAGCTCCTTGCAACTGTGCAGAGTCACGTTCAGCCAATGGAGAGAGAGCCAATCGATCTCTCTTCGAAAGGAAGGCATCACACAGAAAGGATATATCTCTGTTCAGATTCAAACACAGAAGTGAGCTATGCCCAGCTAACAAAACGTTCTCAGAACATTGGCTAACGTTCTTCAAAAGTTCTTGCAAATAAACGTAATGTTAGTAGAACATATATTTAATGTTAAACATGTTATATACCAAAAACATTATATAAGGAAGTGGAACATTTTAAAAACATCACAAAATAAAAAATGCTTGAGTAACCCATGTCTAAAAAACTGGATGTTTCGAATGTTTCTGTACATTTTTTTACGTTTGTAACTTAACGGAAAGTCAGGGCAACATTCTTACAACCTAAAATTAGTATTTATATTATTATATTATTAGTCTTTAGTATATTATATTATTTATTTATATTTATTTTAGTATAAAATAGCTATTAAATTATGCTTGTGTAATCGGTTATTCTAACCTTCCAGCTCCAGTTATAGAGGTTGGTTGGTTGATAAAGTACTGGTATTTTTGCCGGTTAGCAGGGTGGTGCCACAACGCGTCAGGTCTGTGCAGTAAGCAAACCTAGTGAAGGAGATAAAACAGCTGTCTTGGGTATTAAAGCCAGGAGGGTAAGATCTCAAAAAAAAAGTTTTTTATCACCCTTTTAAGTAACCATAATGTTTAATGGACTGAATCGCCCCAGACCTTGAAGTCCTTTGGAGTTTTTGTTAATTTGAGGGGTCCGAGGGTGTTCTGAGGACATATGGTGGAGGTCAGAGTGGCAAGGAGTTCATCTGGAATAAAGTCATTGTGTACTGGACCTGATTGAAGACTGCTGTTGTCTTTCACCGCTGTGATCTCTCTCAGAGGAGAAAATTGTTCAGCCACTAGAAAGACAGACAGACAGCGACAATAGTTATAGGATGCATGAATGAATGGATGGATGGATGGATGGATGGATGGATGGATGGATGGATGGATGAATGGATGGATGGATGAATGAATGAATGAATGGGGAGAGAGACTTGGATACCATAAGCAAATAAGCAATGAAACAATAAATAAATACCCAAGCAAACGAAGATACTAAAGCAACATGCAACATGACTTTTACGCTCTACTGTACGACGTTACTGTACAGTAAACACACAGGCTGTTTTTTAAAGTGTATTGTGTATATTTGTTATAAACTGTAATAATGTTACTCACTGTTATTGAGAGAAGAGTTAATGCGTTTCTTCATCCTGCGACTCTCAGGTTTGCGTCCATCGGGAGGAGATGGGCTGGACTTTACAGACACCGACATCATGCAACTATTATTGAATTATTATATTTACCATTTAACATATTTTAAATACAAATAATGCTGGAAAACACCCGGTGAAAGCAACATCTCCTCCGCAATTGTTTCTCACAAGCAAGACGTCTCCGCACTTCCTAGTCTACTATTAAAAGTTTGTTGCCATGGTAACAACGCGTGGCGTCTCCACGTAACTTTACAGAATGAAACTCAAGGGACCGTCAACCTAAAAACACGACACTGTAACGCAAAAATAACACTATTTATTAAACAATACTGATCAAATGGCTTTGTGTCACTCGCTAATGTAATTTTCCGTCCTGTTGTGAGTCTTTAAATATGCATAAGTGGTCTTATTAATAATTTGGTGGGTGGCATGACAGCCAAACGTGTTTTGAGGGGGTATCTGATCTCATATTGTACTTACTGTTGGTCTGATGGTCCGTTCCTGTTTTGTATGTGCAGATACATGATTATATATCAGTAGAAAAGATTAAATTATACTTTTAAGTTATACTTTAATGGTTAAAATGTGTATTTCATAATTACACAGTTAAATAAGCACACTTGATTCTGAAAAAAACATTACGATCTTACAAAAACACAATCTCCTTGCTAATTTCATACATTCATAATATTTTAATGATATGCCTACAGTATGTTTTACCCTGAATCATTATTTTTTAACACAGATATTTTCACACTGATATACACAGGAAAGTATCTGTTGTCCAGTCTCTGTTGTTCTTACTCAAATAAGTTGTTATATATAAAACTCAGTCTGTCTTTTCCCACAGTTTTCAGAGGTCCAGCGGTAGCGTGTTATTCTGAGTGTACTTGAGTCTAGTTTAGTGCAGTATTTTGTGGTAAGGGTGAAGTTTAAGGGTACTCGTGAACGCTCGGATGTCTGTTATAATGGCAACATTCGTGAGCGCGGGGGAGGCTGTGAGGAAAGTCAATTTAGAAACATTCCCATAGGATGGATTCTGATCTCCATCCCGAGTATCTGGAGAAGATCCGTGAGTTTCCTTTTCCTCCTTTCCGAATCCAACCACCTGCCCAAATTATATTATAGTAAGACACTTTAATGGACCGATAAGTTAAGCTGGTCATATATAGGATATAAAATGACATACATGTATACTTAGTTTTCTACTGGTGGCATCTCTGTGTTCAGTGAAAAAAGAAAGCAGTTCATCTTTGGAGATATCTTTCAAAACCTCAATCTGTGGAGAAGAAGAACATGGTGTAACCATCTCAAAACAGTGCAGGATAAAAAACGGAAAGTTAAGAATAATAAATCAGAAAACTTAAAGAATCTACGAATATTTCTCACTTCTTTATTGAGCCTGTCAAAGACATACTGCTGAGTGACCACTTCGAACCAGTTCCTCTCCACTTCATCTCCCAGGTGAGGATCTTCACACATCTTCAGCTTGATCAGGGCCGTCACTTGAGTTCGAAAAGCTTCGTCAGACAGCTTGGTCAGCTTCTCCCCAAAGCTGACCAAGAATTCTTCAATTTTACTTTCCACTAAGTCGGTGCTAAAAAAGAATGTAGAATAAACATTGTTATTGATAAGTCCATGTAGTATGAGGTGCTAGTGTGGTGGGAAAGGTAGACAAAGGTTCTTCTGAAACTTGCCTAAACTTGGTTGCCTGAGTCTCAACAGTAACCGAGAAGCCAAGCACGCCAGAGGTGTTTCTGGTGGTGGCATACACCTGATACCTAAAGAGAGTGTTTAATATGGTTTATATCAGAAATATTTACATTTATGCATTTGGTATATGCTTTAATTCAAAGCGAATTTTAAAGCAAATGTTTATTCGTTTAATCATTGGATATTTCGACAACGACAAATGGCCTAAAATGAAGGAAGCAAATTGAATAAACTGGGACTAACCCTAGAGTTTCCTTTGTCCTCAGGAAATCAAAACATGGTTCTTCCATGTGCATCTGACAAACATGAACAAAAACTATCAGTTTAAAGGTAACGTGGAACCAAAACACTCAAACACGCCCTGCCATTGGTAGGGACAAACAGAAAGCCCCGCCCACACTCACACCATTGGTTGAGCCATTTATTATAGTGTGTTCAGTGCAGTGGGGCCACCAAAACAAATAATGTATTTCTATTTGGTGCCACTAGAGGCGCACACAATTATTAAAGATCTTAAAAATGAGGTGAAACTTCTTACCACGAGCAGTTCCATCAGTGTGTGCTCTCTCAAGTTCCTCAGACCTGTCTGGAGAACAAGAGCAAAAAAAGACATAAAGAGGTTCTGAATGCAATGCACCGACTATATAGATACTTTAACCCAGTTACAATCCACTTTCATTTTGGCTATTATTTTCATTTTGGGGTGAACTATACCTTTTAATACCTCCATTTCTGATTTAACTGTGAATGCAAACCTGAAACTACTGAACTGTGTAACAACAACAGAATGGCCGATATCTCCAGCTGACAGTTACCTGAAAATACACGGTGACCTCTGAGTTAGCATCTTGTTTATTGAGAGACTGCACCTTACATAAGTGTGGAGTCTGTGGCAACTCCACCACTCGAAATAACACGCGAGGCTCAAATGGAAGAGCTTCATACTGGAGCTTCCTGGGAAATACAAAAAAAAAAAAAACACAAGCTTGTTTTTCTTTAAATGCAAACTGGGGGACTTTTGTATAGGTTATAGTAAAAAATTGTATAGTAAAATTATACAATATATTTATATCTACAACATTTTATTTGTTCTTTTAGAGAATAAGTACTGAACAGAAAAAGATTGGAACTTACTCTATAAAATATTGCAAAAATTCTTTGGATTCCTGTGTACATAGAAACAGGACATAAATGAGCATTTACAGAAAAAAAAACTTGTTGAAAAGGAAAAAAACGGCCAGCGGGACTCACAGCGCTTGTGAAGTTTCCTTGTACAAGTCCCTCTACGAATAACGCGGCTCTGAAGTGATTCACAAAGTCCATGAGATCCTCAACACTGAGGTCTGTCATCATGGCTCCATACTTCTGCATCACAGACCACCGATGATGTTCCAGGATCTGGAGCCGAACATCTCTGCAACCCAGTCGCACTTCAGCTGAGGACACGCCTACTTTGATTTGGACTGAATCTGGTTTATAATACTGTGGTGTGAACTCACTTTCCGAGCCGATCTGGTTTAATGAGGATGTTAAAGTAGGTTTTCTTCAGCTGTTCGGTGAACATGGTAAAAACATCTGGAGAGGCGCTGAAGGAAGCCAGGTGGTCTACAATCAGCTTCAAAAGCAACTACAGAATGAAAACAAATGGAAATGAACCAGTTTTAGCAGGTTTAGAGGGGTCAACGTTAGGTTAAAAAGGTTTTTGTAACTTACAGCGAGTTTGTGGTTAAAGCCCTTGAGTCTGATGAACAAGCCGTGGTCTCCAGGCAGAAGTTTATACTCCAGCTGGGCCACTTCTGCGTCATAAGCCGGCTGGGCCAAATTATGAGCCAGAATATTCACAAAGAGATCAAACAAGACCAGACTGGGGAAGGACGAAGGAAAACAGAGAACACTAACAATGCAAAGTGTACTGTAAAAATATCCAATAGAATATCCAACAGAGTAAAATATGAACATAAAACAACAGCTTTTAGGCCACAAATGATCATTTTGACAGTATTAATTCATGACGTACGTTTTAGGAGACTCCTGTATGCATGGAGTTAGTAGATGGAAGTATGCATACGCTGTCAGGAGATAAAGACAACATAATTATGAATGTTACATTAATGTCAGCATGAAATCAAAATATTTTATTCTTATTCTTTTATTAGTGTTTATTATTAAATATTTTATCAGTGCACATCAGTTTTTTAATTCATGTGCCCTTGCAATCTTTTATCAAAATCTGACTAGAAGATTTTCGGTTTGGGCGGAGCCAGAACCGCTAACCACTCCCCCAACAGTTAGTCTGTTGCGAGCTTTGAAACGCCTACTATTCTATAGCCAATCAGTTTCCAGTTATAAAAACAAGCCACAACCTCAATTTTTCCATTTAAATTACATCACAACAACTGAACTTCTGGTTCAAACTGACTTCTATTATCTTATTTAGTCTTATCGGTTTCTTTATTTTCATACCTCTGGGCATCTTAAACTTGTTGTCCTTTTTAAACCACAGGCGGCCTCTCGTGTTGTCTATTATTTTGACGGGAAAGTCTGTGTCCGGGCAGTCTGATGTTTTCAGGGTAAAATCCATGGCTGGGAGGAGATGAAAGCAGAAGATTATCTGTTTAGATATCTGATGGGGGTCTGATGGAATGAAGTTCACAAAAACTGACCTATAAACTTGTTTTCTGCTGGGAGGTGAAGCTCAGGATTCAGAGGAAAATCTCCAGCCCAAAGATCTCGCCAATCTTGTGGAACATCTGTGAAGGTAGAACGTTCCATAAGAAACCAATACCTTGATTAGTAGGATATTCGCCTAAACAACTACAAATAATGCAATTTTAAAACATTTTACTAACTCACAAAAAACGCTTTTGATATATATACACAATCTAAAATGTCAAGTTGTCAATATATAATGTCAAAGTTACTGCAAGAACATTTTTTGATAACTTTGAGAGGACTCTTTGAGAACGTTCATCAATGAGTATTATCCCTGTTAGCTCGGTAGCTCTATATGTTATTCCAACAAACTGATTCCTATCCAGTCCAAACGTTACCTTCAACGCTGTACTGTGTTCCAAACCACTTCTCCTTTAAAAGACAGAGACCCTCGTGCTCGGGGGACAGCAGTAGAAGGTTTGCTGACTCTGGGGTCAAGAGTGTCAAAGCAGCTGAGATGACCTTTAACAACATAGATCAGACTAAACATCAGAACAACAGAAAAAAAGGAAAAGGAGAACAAAGAATTAAGTGTTTATGGACTGGATTATTTGGATAGAAAACTTAATAGTGACAATATGGACCTCTGGGTTGTACTCAAACATGAGCTGGTCTCCACACAGGAAGTCCTCGTTGGGGAAGAGCTGCATGTTCTCACAAATGTTCTGAACAAACTCAGCTGGGTCTGTCTATTACCAAGAACACATCTACATGAGAAATAGTCCCTCTCACGTATTTTAGATGACTTAAAATGCTCTACAGAAAAATGACACAACTGCTCACCTGTTCTTGATAGTGAAACTCATTGGCTTCAATCTTCTGGATTTCCTCATAAATCCTGAGAAAAGCAGAATCAAGATACTATCAAGTTTTATTCTGGAAACCCAACATCAAATAAATGTAAAAACAGGAATATTTCAGATACAAGACCTTTGTTGTGGTCCAACACACTGAAGCATCTTCAGATACTGGAAGACGATGTGAATTATCTGCAGACACAATGAAACATGATCAACCTCTAATAAACACTAAAACAGTCACACTGCAACAGCAAGATAACAGGAACTACAAAAATGAAATATTAAAAAAAAAGAAACAGGATTTCTGACCTGAAAGACATTTTGGAAGCCCTCATCAGTGAGGATGATGGAAACACAGAAGATGGAGTAGGTGGTGTTCTGATCAAAGCCTGTCTCATTGTTTCCACCAAACAAAGCCAAAGCCCAGCATCTATGCATTTAAAGGGACAGCGCACCCAAAAAAGAACATTTGGTCACCCTTCAATACCCTCATGATGTTCCAAAGTCATAAGACTTTCTCTTCTTCTATCAAGTAAATGTTTGAAAGTTTATTACAGACTTACAGCCTCGGACATCATTCACTTTCATTGTATGACAAAACACACAATGAAAGTGAAAGATAAATTATACAATGAATTAAACAAACAAAAAGAAAACCAAAACTCACTTCTTTCTGAGTATAGACAATATACTTCCAGCTCCTTCATGACCAATCAGCCAGGAAATGTAGTGTAGAGGTTTTACTCTACAACACATACAACATAAACACATACCACAATACTATTAGTTTTAATGCAAACTTGTACCACCCTGCCAAAACAGACCAGCACAGACCAGCTCAGACAGTCCAGTCTGGTTTATGCTGGTTTTGCGTTGGTCTAGTTACTGACCTGTACTGTTTTCCCTGAGGTGGAAGAGCCCAGCTGATGGTCAGTGCATGTACCTTTTTTACAGGAACCACTGCGAAAGACATGTAGTTATTAAAGCTGTAAATGTCAGGTGACCTTTTATACTGAACTTTATACAATGCAGATCTATTTCAAAGCAGCTTTACAGTAAAGTTCAGTAATTATGAAAGTAAATGTCATGACACAATTCCTACATGAAAATGGTTCATGTGTCATGGCTGGATCCCAGAAAATTGTATGAAATCGAGCTGTACCTCTGTAAAGTTTGTTGAAATTTGGGGTGTCAAACGGATCCTGAAGATGGGAAAAATCTGGCCGTGGCTGATTACTAAAAAAAAAATAGCAAGTTACGTACAGTGGCCTAAATGGACTTGAACGTATTTAAACACTTTAGCTACAAAGGTTTAGCATCACTTGGTTAGAAAATTAATCATCTATCAATCTAATCTAAAGATATTTGTAAGAATCACAATGTGTCCATATTTGTTTACTTACTTGTTTGGTATATTAATGAAGATTTCTCTCACCCATTGTTCCAGTGTGTCAAGTGCCTCTATTAGGAATACAGGACAACATCAGTGTCCTAAATTAGACTGACCAATATAACATCAGGACTGTAAGATCAGGACTGTATGTTAAGTCAGTGATGAATGATTACTCTGTACCTCTGGACTGAACAGTGAGGGTCATGTAATGGGCAGAGTAATATCTCCTCCAGAACTCTTTTAAACGCTCGTGAGTATTAATGTTCTTTTCTGTGGGCTCCTGCTTCAGTGTTTGACCATTTCCTGATCAAATATCAAGTGAAACAAATTATAATAAGAATCATTTTTGGTTTAGCGTCTCAGATCATCCTAGCAATGATAATTTTACAATTTTAGACTTTGGATTGTAGGATTTTAGATTTTAGATTGTAGGATCGCTTCACTTACGTTTCGATTAACTAACAAAAACATTAAAATGTTACAGCAGTTTGTTCTAAACAGCCAAACAGTTATTCAAAGTTATTTTGTAGTATTTTTTAAATGTTCCACAATAAACTTATAAAAGTTTTTGATACACAGTATGATATATATATATATATATATAACTTTTAGAGGATGTTAGCCAACGTTCTGAGAACATTCCCTGTTAGCTGGGGTTATGTATGTGTGTGAAGTGGACTGACCCCAGAAGAACTTGCTCATTGGATGGTTGACCTTCGCAAGACTTCCAAACAGCATCTCTTTGCGATGAGAGTCTGATGGCAGTGCTAGCTGGAACTCTGCTCACATGTTATAGAAAATGAATTGCTCTGTTTGACTTTAAAGGCGATCAACTAGCATAACTAGTTTAACTAGCATCAACGTGTGCCATAGGAATGACACGTTTTTACTGACCGCTGTCCACGGCCTCAACTTCCCTGTCAATGGAGTCAGGATTCAGTAGAGGGCAGATGAAAAACTGAGCCCATCTGTGGACAAATAATTCATACAGAATCGTCTTTATGACGTACTAATAGTCAAACCATTTCTTCAGTTTTTTTTTGTTCTTCATCTTTGTTTTTGTCTCAGGATTCATGTTTCAACTGCTACATTATTTATGATTAACCAGTTGATAAACTGATTGAGTTACATAACTAAAAAAGACATTCCAGAACCATAGAGTGTCACACCTGTCCAGTGCGTCTTTAAAATACTTCCTCTGAACAGCAAAATGGAAGATGGTCCGCTCACAGTCAGTAGATGCATTGTCACTTCCTCCGTGTTTTTTCAGAAAAGCATCAAAGTCGTTTTCATCCGGGTATTTCTCGCTACCCATAAACACCACTGAGACGAAAATATAACAAAACAACAATGACAGACAAACGTGACACAAAAGTGAACTCGGGGAACTGCATATGGGTTGTAAAAGTCACTTGAAGACAGGTTTCAAACTCTCAGATGTAAATACTGTCTTACAAGAACATCAACTCACTGTGTTCAAGAAAATGAGCAAGACCAGGTAGATCTTCAGGATCACTGAAGCTTCCCACACTTATAAACAGAGCAGCAGCAGACTGAGATAAACATTATATATTATATTTATAAATATACATTTAATAGTATATACTATATAGCATAGTATATTATATTCTATATACATATATATATATATATACAGTAAATACATACATAAAATATATGGTATGTATGTGTATATATGTGTGTGTGTGTGTGTATGTGTATGTATATATATATATATATATATATATACATACACACATATTATATACATATTTATAAATATATACATATTTATAAATATATACATATTTATATATATATACATAAATACAGATAGCCAGATTAAGACAGATTGTCACCTGTTTCTCTGAAAGGCATTTACTGCATTTATTCACTGCCTTTCTGTCTTCATCGTCACCGTTGTCATCCTCTTCCTCAGAAGGCTCATCAGTGGAGTCACACTCTTCCTCAGTCTGATCTTCATCACTGTCTGATATGAGCAGTGCTTTCAGTCCATTGCTCAGCTCAATGTACCTGAAAAAGA
>JAZGTK010003410.1:0-27473 GCA_036877625.1 Ambastaia sidthimunki
TGCACTTCTGCTCTAGAATATGATACATGCACTTCTGCTCTAGAATATGATACATGCACTTCTGCTCTAGAATATGATACGTGCACTTCTGCTCTAGAATACGATACGTGCACGTCTGCTCTAAAATACGATATGTGCACTTCTGCTCTAAAATATGATACGTGCACTTCTGCTCTAGAATATGATACGTGCACTTCTGCTCTAGAATATGATACGTGCACTTCTGCTATAGAATATGATACATGCACTTCTGCTCTAGAATAAATATGATACATGCACTTCTGCTCTAGGATATGATACATGCACTTATGCTCTAGGATATGATACATGCACTTATGCTCTAGAATATGACACATGCACTTCTGCTCTAGAATATGATACGTGCACTTCTGCTCTAGAATACGATATGTGCACGTCTGCTCTAAAATATGATACGTGCATTTCTGCTCTATAATATGTTCCATGCACCTCTGCTCCAAGTTTTCTGTCTTACTTTCTGTTACTTGAAATAACATTTCAAGCACACTGTGTAAAATGTCTGTTTGTATATGTTGTGTTTATTGCTTATTTGATAGATGTTGTTGTGTTATATTAATACCTGCACATTTGGAGTTTGGGAAAACATAATCTGGCAGAATCTAGCCTTCACATTGGGAGCCTCCATATCAAATAGTGCTTAAACATGCTGTCTGGGTAGATACCCTGCCAGGTTTTTAACATTCGATTATTATTCAGCCATCTTCTCACTAGCGCCCCCTCTGTCTGAGACTGTCTTTGGTGGTTTTGTGGTTGTCAGTGTCACATGATGAACTGAGAGGCCCAATACACCTTCAAGGGGCCACACTTCACACCCACCAATACCTACACAGTTACATTAGTTTATACACACAGTTTAATTAGTTACACTCAGGTTTTGCTCTGCATTTATAAAGAAGCTCATTGAATTGTGTAAAGCTAGTGAACAAATTGAATAGTGACATAAATACAATGTTGTTGGCTGCGGTGTAGTGACTGGAATACATATGAAAACATATAGAAACTGAAAGCAGACGAGTGCTACAGACTTCAGTATGACTCACTAACAAATATGAGCATGTTTGACTCACAATTACTTAAGTTTCCTTTTTCACTTTCTGTTACTTGAATAACATTTATATTTAACAAAGCAAAATAGCTCGTGTCGCTGGAACATCTGGAAGTAACTTCTGAACCATCACTCAGCACATAAAGTGAAAAATTAAAACAATTGACTATGAATTTTCTGACGCACTTAATGTGTTATGATTTATTTTTTATGCCATAATACTTGAATACTCATATAAAACTGTAAGTCAGGACAGACTACTGTAGGAATATCAGAGAATATTAATTTTAAATTAAATGTTTTTGGACTGACTGTATATTCTAAGCTCAGTTCTAAAGCTCAGTTCTACAGTATTTAATCAGGTAATAAATTTCCCTTTATGAGCTCGAATGAAACAGTTTTTAACATGGAAATGAGTGAACCTGAATTCAGTGGGATTATTTATGGATTTTGTTTAATAATATTGCAGGGAAAGAGATGGAGACTATAGGGAAGATCCCAATGTGTTTAGTAAATGTATTTTATTATTCTCCAGTTAGTTAAAGTTTTATCACAGCATTTTGACTCATAAATAAAACTACAGAAAAACATCTTTTCACAATGCCAGACAAGTGATCTAAAAAAAAGACATGAAGAAAACAGTTCTTTGGCTGAGTTTTCCGGATGCGTGCTTACATTTACATTTGAATGGTTTTAAAATTATCTGCCTTGTATGGCGCTTCTCCTCAGCAGTCTTTAAGAAGTCTAACCAATCTGTGGCATGATGGTTGAGCTCAGAACAACCACTTTAACTGCTGTGAGAGGAAATGTGCCGTTTCTCCTCCCCCCCCCGTGCATCAGGTGCTGCGGTGTAGGAAAAAACAGTTTGAGCTCTTTGTTCTGTATCTTTATATCTCCACACACAGAGTTCAGTTAAAAGATGGTTCAGTTAACATTCGCTCACTTGCTAAAACACCCCCACCCCACACACACTTACCTTTCAGCTTCCTCTACCAATGAACAACACACACACGGTTAGATTCAGAGCTGTATTACTTTAAAAACCACCAGTTTTTTTTTTCTCTCACTAACCATTTCAAATTGCATGAACGTTGCATGTTTTGTTGTTCCTCTTATAGAGCAAAGTCTGAGCAGTAACACGTCACTATCAGAAATGGAGATTTCAGCAAACATCCCCAATCTTTACTTTCTGATTTCCTTTTTCCTATGAGAACATTTGGCATTTTGTTATTTCTGTGCTAAGTCCATATGATGCCATTTTATCGCTAAGCTAAATGGTAAACGCCCCGGGATACGTGTGGCGATGCTGAACCCTCTGAAGGGACTGCAGGATTAACCAAATGAGATCTCAGATTTCCCGCCTCTGCTAAATATGCGCTAATGTAACGTGTTCCTTTTAGCTACCATGAGAGTGTGTAATCAAGAGAACAGCAGTAGCTAAATGCTCTTCACCACAAACTAGCAAATATCAGTCGTTGTCAATCTGTGGGCGTCCCTGATCTTGCTAATCCTGGTTTTATGATCTCATGTCATGTGGATTTATGGGCATCCCACCATATGATTAACCAATCAGAAGATGAAGGCAGAGGGAGGGTGAGGCTTCACTGTTGTTCAGTTCTGCAGTACGGCTCTCCCCACATTGAAACATATTCATCCAGCGCACTTACTGTTTATCTGTTTCCATTACCATCTATTATGTAATATTATAACACTTAATTTGAATCTTCACCTCTTCTCTGCATGCTTCCATTTAGGATTAGAATGTTATTATTGATTTAGTATATCGAATTTAACATGATCTAACGTCCACATTTGTTGTATGACATAAAAAAATTGTTTAATAGCATTTGCGTTTGTTTACGTCATCATCTTCAATTCTTCCTGGCTGCTATCTTCTTCTGCCACAAATCTGATTCCCACTTTCTCTTTTTGCTTTATTTATTCTCATTTTCTTTGCCTTCTGAGTTGGAAAAACTCAGAGTTGACATATTTTTCATAAGTGCCATTTTCTGCTGAATATTAAAGAGAGAGAGAGGGAGCCTATTGGATTCAGCACTGCCAGAATTGTCTTCATTTCTGGGTGATGAGTTTTTCATCATTACCGCTCCTGATTTCTGTCCCAGTGTAAACGTGATTCTGCCAATTACTGAATAGTTTGAAATGTTTACTTCAAGTGAGCACAGCGATTGTGTTACCAGTTTTATAACTTGCTTTTAATAGTAGTTCTGAGTCATCTTCATAGTTAAATCGTAATATTAGCAAACGTGAGCACATGACTGTATTATTTCACAGTGTAAGCAGCAGAATTGTGTATTTTAATTTTTTTAATATCAGTTGTTTTAGTTGATATTTATTTTGGTAATTGTATTGTATTAGTACTGACGGTGGTTTATTCAAGCAGTGGGTGTGTTAAGTATGTGCTTTACGTTGCTTTCATCATAGGTTTCTTATCATAAACAGGCTGTTGTGTTTTTCTTTATTGTGTCATGTATAAACTTAACAGTTGGACTTTCAGTGTTAGGTTAACATTCGGTGGTCAGTTTTCTATAGTAACCCTATAACTAACCCTAACACACACGCACGCACACACACACACACACACACACGCACGCACACACACACGTGACTTAACATGTGTTAATGCAGTCTGCAGGTTCCTCTGAAATGTAAATGTTAAAGTGTATCTCTCTCTCTCTGTCATCTGTTAGTGCACTGTAAATATTACATGAGCTTTAGATATTACTGGCTGAGGCACTGTGCACCCCACTGTGTGTGAGTATATTATTTTATTTCAGTCTTATGTGCAACTGCACATGACCTACTTCCAGCCCTCAGTAGTCAGCACGGATCACTCAGACATGCCCTTCATCTCGACTCACAGAACAATTACACTGCAGAAGGGTCCAATAGAGATGTTTGTAATGAAGCACTAGGTCAGCTCTTGTCACTATGCAGTGTTGAATTAGACAGCTAGTAGAACAGGATAGAATTCTGCATATGTAATAATCTACATTAGCTCACATGTGCAGTATACAACAGAGCACACTGCATGGATTACTGTATCCCAGAATGCAATGCACTCAGCTCAACCTTCTATTTTTTGTATGAGGAATGAACCGTAAGTACTAGCAGACATCATAATATAATTTCTACATTAAAGGTCCTGAAATCATTGACATACTGTACTGCAGGCCTGATGGAGAGTGCATTTTAATAGAAACTGCACTTACGCATCATTTCTGTTTTTTTTATATATTTATTTTTATATTTTTTCATGTATCTCAGTATTAAATGTAAAGCTGCTTTAAAGAAATGTAACATTGTAAAAAGCCCTATATAAATTAAAAATGAATAAAATGAATTGAATCATTAAAAACATATGTATGTATACAGGGAAAAAAGATATTATGTGAGAAACATCAGGTCACATGGGACAAAATGAATCTTTCATTTCACTATTTTTAACTTATTTTCAACTTTATTCAGAGCCTGTGTTCAGTGACACAAACACACTGGGGTTTATAGCCTGTGTTTAGTGATACACACTGGTGTTCAGAGCCTGTGTTCAGTGACTCACACAGGTGTTCAGAGCCTGTGTTCAGTGACACAAACACACACACACACACACACCCACTGGGGTTTAGAGCCTGTGTTCGGTGACACACACTGGTGTTCAGAGCTTTTGTTGAGTGACACAAACACACACACACTGGGGTTCAGAGCCTGTGTTCAGTGACACACACTGGTGTTTAGAGCCTGTGTTCAGTGACACAAACACACACACACACTGGGGTTTAGAGCCTGTGTTCGGTGACACACACTGGTGTTCAGAGCCTGTGTTCAGTGACACAAACACACACACACACACTGGGGTTTAGAGCCTGTGTTCGGTGACACACACTGGTGTTCAGAGCCTGTGTTCAGTGACACACACTGGTGTTCAGAGCCTTTGTTGAGTGACACAAACACACACACACACACTGGTGTTCAGAGCCTGTGTTTAGTGACACACACTGGTGTACAGAGCCTGTGTTCAGTGACACAAACACACACACACTGGGGTTTAGAGCCTGTGTTCAGTGCTGTTAGTAGCAGATTGGTTGAAGGTGTTTGTTGGTGTCATGATAATATATATGCTAAACTGAGGAATTAATGACAGGCTGTAAATATTAAAACAGTCTGTGAACTGTCTGTCTTGAGGAAATGAAATTATCTGTTATCAATATTACCATGGTAATCATGGTTTCTGCTCCCCCCACCAAAAAGTATAGTTAGTGTTTTGTGCTGAAGCAAGCTTAAATAACTGAACTCTTTCTCTTGGATGAGTTAGCAAGCAACCAGGACACCCTAGTAACTGAAAAAAGCCATCACGACCACCCGCAACTATATTGTGGTATCTTGGTGAAATCTGTTATTTACTATGGTTAAATTACCAAGTCAAAGAGATCAAAGTAAATGTTGCCTGTCTGTTGTGTTTTATTAAATACAAAATTAATCAAACTTGAGTTTTAAAAAATGTGTGTGATGATGTAATACTGTTAACTGATGGTGCAGTTTGCAATATAAAAAATATATATAAATGATGGCTGTAGTGACACACACTCATGCACGTCTGTGTGTGTGTGGAGGGTCTTATCATGAGAAGTGCCGTTTGATGGCTGTCTCATTATACATGGCTGCAACATCATATTTTTCAGGGCAGAGAGACAGATGAGTTCATGAAGAGATCTCTTTTATTATTTATTTTATTCTTTCTCTTTTATTGCTCATTTGCTATCATACATGCGTATGTTTGGAACAGTGAGTGTGGTCTTAGAACTGAAGGCTTTCTTCAAAATATTTTGTTTGTTCCAAACCGTAGTAATCTGGCTTTACAGGCAGCTGCCTTTTAAGGCAACAACTCCAAACACTGTATTTTAGTTCAACAGCAGTGGACAGTTTGACATCTGCATATTTGTTATATTAGCAATGTGGTAATCAAATAAGCATAAAATCACAGAACACACAAATGTTGTGTAAAATATTCTTTTTTGTGATTAACTTTTTTAATCAATATTTCTTTGTATCGGCTATTATCGTGGATAAATGTTCTCAGTAAACTTGTCAGAACTCATTCTGGCAATGCTGGCTTAGACTTTGGCCAAAAGAAGAAATACACCAGGGAAGTAAATTCTGTCTTGGTAGGTGACTTACTGGGCTTTAGAACAGAGCAAGTGTCTCTCACTCTGACAGTTCTACTCAGTTCTTTCCCTTTTTTCCATGTTCTGTCTTTTTCCATGTCCTTTATCTCAGCTGTCTGACCAATCAAACGCTCATCTTTCTATCTGCCCACAGTTTGATGGTGACAATATGTACATGAGTGAAAACAACAAAGAGTTTCTCTCCTCAAGTCAGGTAAGATTCAGACCCCCAAAGTGGTGTTTGACAGCCTAGATTTGTTTTTATTATTTTTCTTTTCTCATGTTTTAAAGCTTTTGGAGTCAGGTAATTTGGACATTGCTTTAGATTTGAGAGGGTTACTGTCTTTGTGTGTGTTTGTAGCTGCCAGTTTAGAGGAAACATTTCTTGGCAAAAGTCCTATACTATCATTGTTAGACTTATGGATCTGAGGCTCTTTGTTTGTGAGTCTTCAAAGCATATTTGATTAATTGACTGGCTGAATAATTTATCCATTTATAGCCAGCTTACAAATTCTGTAAACATTACAAAGGCGTCTAAAGAGACACATTTCAGTAGACGACAAATATTCTCTCAGTCTGAGCTAATGAACAAATTTACTGCTACCAGACAAAAGAACAGCAACCAACTCTCTCTCTCACTCTCTCTCTCTCTCTGTCACTTTCTCTCACTGTCACTTTCTCTCACTCATTTTATCTAATATTGTTTGCCTATTTTAGACCTAAAATAGCTGGATTGAGTAAATTAAGTGTAACTGAAATTAGTAGAAAAAGTTTAATTTTTATCTTGTGTCATGATTTTATCATTGAAGATATTGAGGGAATTGAAACCTTTAATTAGTATTTTGAGGATAAATGTTATACACACCAAAGAATATAAAGTATGTTTTTGATTCTTCAAATGACAGTAAAAGTGAATAAGAAAAGCAATTATGCGAAGTGGCCCAGAAACAACCCACCTGATGAGATTTAATTATTTTTCTTACATATGAAAACATTATATGTAAACAACTTTCTCATGTTATTATATAAAATGATACTTCATAGAAACACAATTTTCAGAAACAATCTTTAAAGTGGTTGATTGTTTCACTGTACACACACAAATAAAATGAATGCACACTAGGTCTTACAACCTTAAAGAAAGGATTCACATTGGACAAAATCACAACTGACCTGCTGCAACAGCAGTGCATTTAAGAGTGTGATACACCGTTAAAACAGTAAATACACAACACACACAATACAATATAGACAGAGGTAAAATAACAGACATTATGTTTAAATATCTGGGTCTGCTAGAGAACACCTTGGATCATCAGGTTTTGATGTTGCAGATCCAGTCATTAAAATACAAGAGAGACATACCAAATACTGTCTGCAAAACAGTGTTTTCATGTGAGACATCAGGACCCCACCGCATCTGTTACGAGTCTTCATTCTGTTTTAACACATTCTGTTGAAATACTTTGATTCTGTTTGGAATCCCGCTATTCACAATGAATGTCGTAGAATCGAGTCTAATCCCGGAATGTCACACACAGGCCAGTGCATTTCCTCTTGACCCTCACGTGGACAGAACTGTCCTCTGGCAACCTTTTACCCTGTCTGATTGTAGGGGAGAGATCATCTCTGCTCGGCACCTAACAAGCCCTCTGTGTGTTCAGGGCCAGGATTTCCAAGGTAACCACCGTGAACAAAAGAGTCTGGAGTGTGCCGAGGGTTGACCTCCAGCCAACTGTACCGATCGATAGCAGGCGAATAAGAGTGAAAATAGGGAGAGAGTAATCTGTGGAGTTGAGAATGAAAAGACATACTGAAAGAGAGAGTGTGTGTGTGTGTGTGTGTGTGTGAGAGAGAGAGAGAGAGAGAGAGAGAATTAATTACAAAAATAAACCTTAATGTTTTTTCTGTATGAATTTTTATAGCCTCCTTATGGACCAATTCCAGCTCAGGAGACAAAGTTATTTAAGAATTACCCTAAGATTTAATTATTATTTACTCACTCAAATGCTGTTTTTCTATAGAAGACATAGTGGACACGTGTGGACTTTAAAAACATAGCATCATACAGGTTTGGGACAACAGTAAATTCTGAGAGCGTTTTTGTGTGAATTGCTCCTTTAAAATGTGATCTCTTCTCTGGATTAGCATACTAAACCCTCCTCAACCGCTGGGTCAGTTTACTCATCCTTTATTATTTGGAAGTTCATCTCTCTGTGCAGCTTAAATGCTTCACATTTGCATTACTGCTTTTAGATAAAAGAGAGAGAGGGATAGACAGAGCTCGCCTGGCCACTGTGCCCCCACACCCCGCTCCCAACCCCAGAACAAAGCGCCAGCCTGCCAAAATATTTCTAAAGATGATTGCTGAGCAAGCAGAGAATCAGTCAGTCAGTGATCAGTCAGTGATCAGTCAGTGATCAGTCAGTGATCAGTCAGTGATCAGTCAGTGATCAGTCAGTGATCAGTCAGTGATCGCTGGCCGACCAGATTTGATGCCACAGCAAAACTCTCTTGCTCTGTCTATCTCTTTCTCTTTAACTGTTACAGAAGCCTCTGCCCATTGAGTGAGTTTTTTTCTGGGTTAAATTTTACCATAAAATCAAAAGAACAATAAAAAAAAATTACATTTGACATAAAATCTATTTTTAGCATCGTTACAGTTTTTTTTGCATTATGCTGTTATTTTCATGATAAGCTCATTGTCATTGCAACAATGCATTTATTGCAAATCTAATAATGCATTATTTAAACTGGAGCAGACCATAACACGAGCACTGTCTTCTTGCTTCATTATTTGATGGGGTTGATTATTTAAAATGTTTGTCTGTGTGGGATGCAGTCAGTGTTTACACTCACTTAAGCAGCTGACAGGTCAGGCTGTTTGGTTTTGCTTTTATAATATTCTCAGTGTGAATCTAAATTTGTGTTTGTTTACTGTTTGTTTACGGTACACAGCATAAAATCACACCTTACAACTACAACTTACATTCTACACAAAGAAAACTTCTTACAGTTTAACTTGCATTAGTTAGTGCTGTGTGCATCGCTCTGATATTTGTCTGTCAGTCCAGTGTACATCTCATACTGCATAGACTGAGTGCACTGAGAGACAGTGTCATTGAATCATCTTATTATTGATAGCTGATTTGTGGATTAAATCAGTATTTTTTATATTGACAGAGTATTTGTTTCGATTATTGGAGTATGTACATATTACATTTACTCATTTGCCAGACGCTTTTATCCAAAGTGACTTACAGTGAATTCAAGGCATACATTTGATCAGTACTTGTGTTCTCTGGGATCGAACCCACAACCTTTGCGCTGCTAACGCAATGATCTTCCAGTTGAGCTACAGGAACATCTGGAACACCATATATTAGATATGACTAGGTAGTGTGTGCCTAACTGCTTCATTCTTCCTGTCAGCTAATTATAGTCTTCATCTCTGAAAAGACCCTGGTGTTGAATGAAAATGGCACGATGCAAACAGTTACGTGAACAAGCATCAACCGATTGTGGGCGCAGAAATATTTAAATCATTGATGCTGATTTCATTTTCTTCTCTCTAAAATGTTTGAATGTTTATAGCACATCTCTAAAGGTCTGAATTTTGAGAATCCACACTGTGGAGACCTCTTCTGAAACTCTAGGGGAGACATATATGAGACTATAGGAGAAACATCAGAGAAGCATAATCATTTACTTCATACAAAAGTCTTTCTGTGCTCTCCATTTGTTCTCATTGCAGTGTAGGAGCAAAAATGGAGATGTTAAGAGGGCTTATTGTTGTTGTGTTAGTCTTGTGTTTTTATGATAAATAAGGGAAAGAGATTTTCCAGGTGTTGTATTGCTGTAATATATCTCTTTAGATGAGTGGAGCTACTTTGTGTAGCCAGTAGACAGACATCATATTGGAAGTGGGTGTATTTGTGTATATCTGTTTGTGTGTATATGTGTGTGTGCTGTGTACATGAGTGTGTGTGTGTGTGTATACATATAAGAGATTCTGAGAGTGAGACACAAAAAGGCCCTATTTTTTTCTTGACCAGACATTTCTTTTAACAGGTATTGTACTGCAGAAGGTGGACTGTGTAAATATCTGTGAATATTTCATACTGTAAATTAGCTCGACTTGAGCATATGGTGTTTGAATGAACACACTGAAGGTTAAATATTTGCTCCACATGCTGTCAGTATAATGGAGACTACAGCAGATGGTGTGTAGGCTGAACATTCACTTTTTTTATGAGGGAAAAAGACTGCATGCGTGTGTGTGTGACTGATGCAGTTAAGTTTCATGTAGCTGTTTATGAATTATCTCACTGCAGACGAGCAGAATTTGATCAGCACTCTGAACGCTGCAGTGGCTGCTGATTTGAAGGCAGCGTTGTGTACACACATTTATTAAGACATGCAGCTAATCACAACTAAACGTTGAATTTTCAGATGAAATGTGTCTGGCACTTACATGTCAAATGTCACCATCACCATGTGGTTAGCAGGGCTTTGTTTCTAAGGTGGTTTGAGGGTCTTTGGGTTGTGTTGTGTTGGTTGCTAGGTGAATGCTTAGGTCCAAGTGATATTCAACTCTCTAAATGACTCTGGTCACTTCTTCAATGTCAGTTTAGGTGTGTTTAAGCTGGAAGAGCAACATCACAGCTGTGCCCAGCAGTTCTGAGGATCATACACACTAATGTTAATTATGTATCGTTAGTAGTTTGAACAAACTCTGAACTCAAAATATGAGCAATAGTAAGAGAGATGCTTGACTTTGCAAACACAATAAAAAACTCTTGCCATTTTTTATTAAAATAAAACACCATTTAGTATTTTTAAGCCATTTGGTTCATAAGGACACAGGAAGTGTCCTTGTAAACCACACATGCTAGTACAGACATACACACACATTTATAAATAAATGCTTATTAAAAAATTCTGTCATTACGCTTTTAAACACACATCTGCCTGACTGCACAAAAAACTTTTATTATTAGTTTTATTATTTTCACCTGAGTAAGTGTTCCTCTAAGACAGTAATTCAGAGATATTCAGAGCAGTGTATTATCAGGACAGAACTACAGTACATTATGGTTTACACTGTAGTGCTAATCATGGGGGCTATTTTGCTAATGCAGGCATCACTTTATCTGCTGCTACTAGTAATTTTGTTCAGTATTAAACTACATGTTTCTGAACAACCTTCAGTATTAAACTACAACAGCCTGGTGTCACCGTGAGTGTTGGATGAGGAAGCACAACCCAAATGTTTTTCAGAAAGTGTATAAAACGAGTTCTGGAAATACAATGGTTTTGAAAAGCCAAATGAAAATAGATTTTGGTCTGAATTACATCTGTTGTGTTAGGATTGAAGCTCGCTGCTCATATGGTCAGATTGCTAATCAGCCCAACAACCAACAACATACAATGGCTTTAAATGGATGCCAGAGATAGTTGGGTGCCTTCCCAAGCTAAGAGCTGTCTTCTCTTTGCATTATTTCTTCATCTGTTGTGCATGTCTGATTATGATCATATGATAAAACATTTCCAAATGTTTTCAACATACCGAACATATGTAAATATTCCCAGGAATTTGTTCCTTTCAAAGTGGCATCACTCTTCAGATAATGAAACCTACAAACTAAAACTCTCAAATTCAATACAAATGCCATCTTGCATCCAAACTGAGTTCTAATGTCCTTGAAAATTGGACAGAGAGGTTTGGAGGAATGGAAAAAAGAGAAAAACAAAGCCAATGTGTTTTTTGACAAAAATATAAATAAATAAAACAAAGTCTATTATTACAGATGCAGACTGTTTAAACTTCAGCTTTACAGAACAGGTTATACATGCAAACGTGTAATACAGTTGTGTCCTGCCATGAGGCAGATCAATTATGTAGTTTTCCAGGATCATTCAACTGAGCTCGTCCTTGAGATTTACATTTTATCTTTAAGGACATTCCGCTACTTTTTACAAACATCTGATACCTCCTCCTCTCTCCCGGTTTTAACAGAAACTTTCTAATCAGCATGCAGTGGATAGACTGATGAATGCAGATGTTCTGATGAGTTACTGTTCAGCCCTTTAAAAGTGGTTTTTGTACAGATGTGTTCAGTACACATTTGAGATTTGACAGAAAAGTATCACAGCACCATCATGGTATTTTGTAGCATTGTACTTCCAAGTGTTTTACAGTACCAGAGTTTATATCAGTACACCATGGCTTTATCATTTTGTACATCTCTGTACCACAGTACACAATGGATGTAAAAACACTTGTGTAGCAAAGAAACAATAGGGTAAATATGTTAAAAATATGTCAAATACCACAGTATTACCATGATACTGACACATCACATTTTCCCAGGTTTAATAATTCGCTAGCTTAGAATTATAAGGTTCTATCTGCGTTTTGACCAGTTTTGAGATATTGAGGTTTAAAGTTTTTGCATTGCATTGTAAATACCAAAACTGAACGTTTTTGTTTTTCAAATTAAACACCCAAAATGCATTTTTTAAAAATAAAACACTTTTAATAGTGTTAGGTCAATAACTCAATTTTGACAAAAATGACAGATAGAACCTCATAATTCTAAGGTAGCGAAATAGTCCAGGACCATTTTTAATGCTGTCCTGCATTAAAGTCCTGCATGTGCTCTGTATTGTAAAGGTGAGTGTGTTTGTAGGAGAATTCTCCAGAAGATCTCTCTTCACACAATACCCCGCTCACCCAGTGTTTACAACAGTTTCCTTCCAACAATTATGAGGAAAATTGAATTTCAGGAAATGTTCATTTTTACATGTATTGCTGTAGACAATAGCACAGGCCCTGAAGCCAACACAGACGTTTGTCTTCAAAGAGACCAACAACTATATTTATATAGTTATACATTGTTAGTACATGTGCTCCCTAGGAATCGAACCCGTGATCTTTGCACTGCTAATGCAAGACTCTACCAACTGAGCCACAGGAACCCTGTATTAAAAGTTAATATTCACATGTTTCAGCAGACCACAGTGCTGGGTACTGTACAACACACAACACACTTCATTTCTCCTCATTCCCATGTGATCACTTTGCTTTTAGTCACACAACACAGTAAAAAAACACACATGAGTTCTCATTGATATCTGTTATCTCAGTTCTCCAAAGCTGAACACATGGAGATCTTTTATTTAAATGTTGTGCTTTTTTCTCAGATTTGTTTTTCCCCCAGGTACAGTCTGTTTCTTAAAATATGGTTTAGAGTTTTAGCCTTGTGAAGAACATCAGATATTTGATATATTTAGGAGACCTGAGGGATTTGAGTAATGCATGGCAACAAGGTGAATTCTGTCGTCCACATGCTTTTTCTGTCCACGGCCGAATATTTGCTAAAAGTATTTGTTTGCAAGATAAATGGCCAATTCTCCAGGCGAAGATGGCAGACAACACAAAGATGACATTGAATTGATTTCTGAAATGTTGCAGAACTGACTGTTTGATGTGTACAGGCAGACATGAATCATAAAAATTCTATTAAAAAACCTCTGGAATGGTTGACAGCAGAATATTATTTCTGATGATTAATTTGAGTCAGTCGTTATGGAGGGGTGCAGTCAAATCACCTCCCACAAAATTGCTTTTCATTCCCTCTTGAATACCTCAGCAATCTTTCTCTACCTTTTTCTTTCTCTCTCTGTCTCCCTCTCTTCATCTCGCTCTCTCTTGTTCTTTCTCTTAGTTCTGAATGTAATGTTGCATGTTTCCTCGATCAGGTTTGATGTTAGATTGACACAGCCGATGAGAGAATTTAACACACTAGAGCTAATCAAAAACTGTACAGTTATGAAAACATGCTTTTGTTGTTTAACTGCATGATATTTATGTAATTGCATTTATGTCAAAGTAAGTAGTGGTGCTTGCTAGGGCAAACAGCTGCATAGCAACATGCTAACAACCACTCAGAGCATCTTAGCAACCACAGAGCAATGCCATGGCAGCCACCCAGAACGCCTTGACATCATGGCAGCCACTCCACACATAACCATCATAAACTGTTTCAGTCTAATTATTCTCGCTCTCTGTTTTCACAGCAGAATTACTCAGGGCAGGGAGGGGGGACGGGGAACGGAGGCGGGGGAAGAGACAAGGATTACGAGATCCCCCCTATAACCCCCCCTAATCACCCCGAGCCATCTCTTCTGCACCTGATGGACCCTGAGTTCAGTTACCTGTGCCATTCTCTGCCCCACAATGGCCTGATCAACCCCTACTCGTACCCCGAGCTGCCAGCCCTGATGACGTCCAACATGCTCACGCAGGACGGCCACCTGCTCTCCAGCCAAATGCCCTCAGTAAGTTCCATGCTTCAGCTGCCTGCCTCCGCAACATTTTAGGCATTAGACACAATACGATATTTTTGGACACTCAATCTTTGATATTTTCAGATCTGTACCACAACAAACGCAAGGCTGTTTAAATCATTTAACCCCAAAAGTATGCAGCCTTATAAAATCTGCACTGTATGTGTCTTTTGTGAGTGAAGATATGATAAAAAAGTCCATCTAATTAAGATGGACCGTTTCATCTAGTATTCGCATATTGTTCTAGCTTTATAGCAACGTTGTTTGAAGAGTGATGTACGTGATGTGCTAATGTCAGCAGCAGGGTTCTGAAGGTAAACTCTTCTCACAGGAGTGTTGTCATAAAGCTTGCATCTGTAACTATGACCAGTGTTGCCAATGTCAATGCACATGTCGCTACCTCAGAATTATAAGCTTTTATCTGCGTTTTGACCAGTTTTAAAAGCTGCTGTGTGTGATGTAGGTCAGTTAGTCTGTGTTCTGCCCTGAAGCAAGATCATGTTACTGTCAGAGAAGTAAAACTAATCCCACACAGACCCTGACCAACCCATGCTAACTAGCTTATCTAATGAAATTAACATTCTGTGTGGACATGTTTGGTTATTGTTTCATGCTAAGAACTTTACTTAACCATATATTGGGAACATTTGTACCCAAAAGTCAGAATAATGAGTGTGAGTGTGTGTGGCCTGTGTGTTTCCTGTTCTAAAACTAAACCTGTACAGTGTGGACAGAAGCTACTCTCAGATAAAATAATATATACTTTTTTATACTGTTTATTTGCTCTTAATTTTTATATGAAATGTATGTGCTGATAATATAATTTGTATTCTTGGTTTAACCTTTTGGACCCCACTCTGTATTTTTCTCAAAGCATACACTCAGTAGTGTACTCTGCGGGCAGCTGTGAATGTAGTCCTGGTTTAGTAGCTGTATTCTTAGACTGGTAGATTCATCACTGTCTAGATGCCATCACTGACCCAGCAGAAATAGTTTGAAGATGACGGCCTGCCCAAACTCAGAGGCCATTTGCAGATGTTAGGTCTTCAACCAGCTTTAAACAAATGTATTTTTGTTGGATTTAAATGATAAAAATTGACAGAAATAGTTTATGGCATTTGTCAAGTTTGATGTGGCTGATTTTTTTCAGAACACATGACTGCAGCTGGAGAACCTGCTAACAGAAACTGTGTCGATTAGTCAATATAAAGTGAAAGATATTTGCATCATGGCACAATTCAAGGATTACATTTGTAGTGGAAATGCTTTATGGAATTATTAATATCTTTTCTTTCTCTCCATCGCAGTTCAGAGTGCGTAATAGAGCGCATTTCTTGCAAGGAATATTACACAGACGATTGATGGATCTGGCAAAAACAGGAAAAGCATTCGGCTGTTCAATAGGACCAGTAAAATCACAGAAAAAAGACAGAGAGCAGGAGAGAGAGAACCCGTGTTTTTTAAACAGCTTTCTTTTCACCTCTGCGATTATTTATTTTCAAATAGTCCTTCAGGGTAATGTACCATTTTCCTATTTCACAGCGCTGTTTCCCATAAATGAGGGGAAAGTGCGATAAATCAAGAGGCAAACACAGACTCATGCAAAAGCTGGAGGAGGACTAAAGATTTATGTAACACATTCATGTTTTCTACTTCTTGTAGTGCTGTGCTGTGAAAGCCGGCCTAATAAAAGCCTCTATTAATATTTCCTGTTGCCTAGCAACCGCAGGCAGCGAGTAATAACATTCCGTGGAAAAATAGATGACCAGACCGATAAGGAAAAATCCAATTCTTTTATTATCTCTCGGGAGAAGGTGCGTTATTTCCTTCTGTGCAATATAATATGAGAGCGGGCTTGTATATTAAAAAAAGTTTGAAAGAAATAGAAGTTATTTGCCAGTTTCATTTTATCAAAAAAGAGTATCTGGTTTTTTCTCAGAGCATTTGGGATTTTTTTGTTTTAGTCCATTATTAGAGTTGTGCTAATTAAAGCCTAATTTACACATTTCAGTGCTGTTGATCGGTGCTGTTGTTCGGTGCTGTTGGTCGGTGCTGTTGTTCGGTGCTGTTGATCGGTGCTGTTGTTCGGTGCTGTTGATCGGTGCTGTTGATCGGTGCTGTTGTTCGGTGCTGTTGTTCGGTGCTGTTGTTCGGTGCTGTTGATCGGTGCTGTTGTTCGGTGCTGTTGGTCAGGGCTGTTGGTCGGTGCTGTTGTTCGGTGCTGTTGTTCGGTGCTGTTGTTCGGTGCTGTTGTTCGGTGCTGTTGATCGGTGCTGTTGATCGGTGCTGTTGTTCGGTGCTGTTGTTCGGTGCTGTTGTTCGGTGCTGTTGGTCGGTGCTGTTGATCGGTGCTGTTGTTCGGTGCTGTTGTTCGGTGCTGTTGGTCGGTGCTGTTGGTCGGTGCTGTTGTTCACGGCTGTTGTTCACGGCTGTTGTTCACGGCTGTTGATCAGTGCTGTTGATCAGTGCTGTTGGTCAGTGCTGTTGGTCAGTGCGGTTTGGTCAGGGCTGTTGGTCAGTGCTGTTGATCAGTGCTGTTGGTCAGTGCGGTTTGGTCAGGGCTGTTGGTCAGTGCTGTTGGTCAGTGCTGTTGATCAGTGCTGTTGATCAGTGCTGTTGGTCAGTGCTGTTGGTCAGTGCGGTTTGGTCAGGGCTGTTGGTCAGTGCTGTTGGTCAGTGCTGTTGGTCAGTGCTGTTGATCAGGGCTGTTGGTCAGTGCTGTTGGTCAGTGCTGTTGGTCAGTGCGGTTTGGTCAGTGCTGTTGGTCAGTGCTGTTGATCAGTGCTGTTGATCAGTGCTGTTGATCAGTGCTGTTGGTCAGTGCTGTTGGTCAGTGCTGTTGATCAGTGCTGTTGGTCAGTGTGGTTTGGTCAGGGCTTAAAAGTTTTAGGATGTTTTACACTTGCTGACACTTAACTACATTTTTAATTCATTCACTAGAGGTGATAGCAGATCTTATCTTAGCCAGATTTAATTTCAAATAATATTTGAAAAGCACAGATATAAAGGACCACATACTGTATAGTTCCCATCCTACATAACTTTCTGCCAACACAGTTAATTATTTTTCCATTTCCAAGTTATGATTCACACTAACATAAATAATAAAAGCTAGGTGAAGAAAGAAACTTTAATAGCATGTTTATGATATTGGTACATCAATACAGATGTACATTTAAAAACAGATGTAGGACATCGTTTGAAACATATTTTAAATCATATTAGTGTTTCTGAGTGGATTCAGAATTGCTTTATTTTTGTCCACATTTGAGCTTTGAGTAATTCTGAGTTTTATGCTGTCATTTTAGTTTTTTTAATCCTTGTCTTTATTGTTTACTGGGAAATGAGCAGCAGTGTTTATGAATGAGCTGTTGCTTGAAAGTGATTAGTCAGCATATCTATAGTATATCCACAATGTTCTTGTCAGTGCGAGAGAGAGACAGAGTAGAGAAAGAGAGTTAGGTGTCTGCCTTGTACAGCAGTAACTGCAGCAGATAAAGGCCTGTTTTATGTATCTCATTTTGTCCCTGCTTTCTGTATCTTATCAAAGCATGAAATCACATCCATATTTCTGAGCACATCAGCTGAGTGAGATTTATTCACAGCTCCGCACTAAACGACGGAAACCGTTGCCGTTCAGAGGAAATGCAGTTGCTCAAAGCTTGCTCTTTCATAGCTCAAAAGACTTCATGGAGTTCTCCAGTATGTATTTTATTATTGTATGGACTTTGTTTCTCCTACAGTTTCTTGCTTGGGAACTAAATATAAATAATGACAAATATAACATTTGTTGATATTCAGTAATAGAACAGGTCATTCATGTGCCCATTTAGAATCAAAGAGACGCTTGTAAGCAGTTGATAGATGAATGATGCCTCATTTATGTTTTTTATTTCATGTGGAAATAAATAATCTATGCTG
The DNA here is from genome assembly GCA_036877625.1 of Ambastaia sidthimunki. Taxonomy (NCBI): domain Eukaryota; kingdom Metazoa; phylum Chordata; class Actinopteri; order Cypriniformes; family Botiidae; genus Ambastaia; species Ambastaia sidthimunki. The sequence goes on from JAZGTK010003410.1 coordinate 18,538, forward strand.
GTTTTTCAGATAAGCTGTGCACATAAACCAAAACTAATTTCCACATGCTTAATATAAATCAGTTGATTTTTGAAACCCACGTGTCATGTTTCTCTATGGATAAACGTCTGTCCTGTCTGATGTTTTGTGAGCCAGTAACTGCTTTACAGGTTAAGCTGCACAGGTGTGGAAAACAGAAGCTGGCAGGACAGATGGATCTGAGCTAGCAGGGGTTTGAATTACTCTTCTGAAAAGCTGTCAGTAACACGTGCCGAGCATGTGGGAAACACACAAACTAACCATCCTTAAATGAAGCTTATTGTAGCCCATCACCCTGCCAAGTACTGTGAGTGTGTGTGTTATAGGACTGTCACTTTTTAGTCGATATTCAAATATGTATTCAAATATGACGTGAAATATCCGTATTCGAGCTATAAATAAACTATTTGGTTTTTAAAGTGCCGTGTGTAGCGCATTTTTTATAGTTCATGATTAGACCGTTTGGTTTTTATTTTATTGTTTGCCATCTCATCCAGTAGCGGCCGCTCTAAACGTATTGTAGAAAGGCCCAAATCAAGCGAATAAGTCAATAGTTCACCCTGTTTCCAAAACGAAACCTAACGCACAGAAGGGCCTGAGCGGACACACATTTTGGGTTCTACGCCGTAGATGGTAAAGTTCCGTTAAAGAGAAGGTGGTTTGCCGACCTTGCAAAAAGTGCATGTAAATAGCTGCGCCCGTGCGTGTGCTTTGTGAAGCACGTGACGAGAGCTGCACTTTATCCACGGTTCTGTTGTTGTACTTGTTAGCCAACATGTCACATTAACAGACTGTCATAAATTTGGTTAATAAATTTGTGATTGAATCTCAGTCGGGGGGCGTGGCTCGTAGATATTCGAATATTATTCGAATGCATTGCTTGATATTCGATATCCGTTTGAATCTGATTTTTCACAAAAGTGACAGCCCTAATGTGATACAGTGTGTTACGGCTGATGTCGTCTTTCCTCATCAGCTGTGGAAGAAATCATCTGCGTTTCTGTCCGTTTCATGTGTTGATACGACCGTTCAGTAGTTTTTCATTGTAAGTACTACAGAAGCCATTATTCCATTATCAACAAAATAGCACTTTCCTTGAGAGAAAAACATTTGAATCCAGTGTAGTGTAATATTAGCTTGCTGCTCAGTGTGCATGTGTGCTGGCATGCGTTTCGTTGTGCTCACTGTAGTGCATTCAGTCTTTGCAGTGAAGAATATGTGCTGCCTTACACTTTGGCCAAAGAAGGAATCTTTAGAAGAAGGCCCTCTGGAACAGACTTTACATTTAGAGCATGTTTATGATGCCCTAAAGTGATGCTTAGGTCAACAGCTCTCTAGGTTGTGAGATTCTGCCGAGTCTCAGAGAATAAGTGCAAAGCTGCCTCAGTTTTTGAGCAAACTGCGAGGTAAAATCTAGATACAAGCTAGTCAGCATACTAGGTTTTAGAACAGAATGCCTGATTTTACACTCACACAAACAATGAATAATAGTGAACATGCTGTGGAACGAATCTCTCCTAAACCCTAAATCGTTTGTTAGCTTGTTGTTTGTCTGTTAGTTTTTGGCTTGTCTTGGTCACATTGCTGTGTTGAGAAAGCCTATTAAAGTGAAAGTAAAAGTGACATGTTTTTGTCAGTTATGGTAACCCATAACCGAAATGTGACCTCTGCATTTAACCCATCCTTCATGAGGAGTGAACACACACTGCAGGTCATGAACACACACACACACACACACTGGAGCAGTGGGCAGCTATCACTGCAGCACTCGGGGGGCAATCGGGGGTTTGGTGTCTTGCTCAAGAGCACTTCAGTTGCTACCTGCCGGTGCTGGAATCAAACCAGCAACCTACTGATTACAAGCCCGACTCACTAGCCAGTAGACCACCACTGCCCATGAAGGCAGGTTTGTTGTTTTGTCCCACACTGTGTGTGATCGCTTCTGTCTGATGAACATAAACACAGATGCACATTTAGGCTGCTGTGGTGACAGACATGTAACACTCGCTCTTAGAGACACTCTCCTGTGTCTTTAGGGACGACAGGTTCTGTTTGCTTATACAGTAGATTTAACCAGCGCTTGGTTTATAAATTGCTCCACTTATTAGCACTGCAAGCAGCGTTATAAATGACCCCGTGGGCACGGCGTAATTTAGTGCAGTGGAGGTGAAGAGCGGCGCGTCGTGCCCTCGAGGAGAACACGAGTCACGACGAGGGCGAGTCGCGGTGGGCAGCCCATCGTGTTTACAGGAAGAGAGATCAGTCTCCAGCAAGCGCCTAATTAAAGCTGACCGCAAGCCTGCCGGAATAATCCTCCATTATTATAGTCATTTGTTTCAATTAAGCACTCTGTGATTTTACAATAGCACCTCTGAACCTGCACAGAGTGAGACATCACCCCCAACACATGACTCCCATCAGAGAGACATTCTGCACCCGTCATACACCCGCATCATAACTGTTAGCAAACAAACCCCCTGAAGTCACACTGAAATACATTCATTTTACTATGAAAGACACAGACACAACAATATGCAAATTATTACCATGACGTATAGGCTGAGTAGTAAATACAAACAATTGAATAATGTTTTGTATTAGTTCGGTTTTGTCTTTTTTTGTGTCTTGCATAATGTTGTTCTTGCTCTCTCTCTCCTCATGTTCCTTATTGATTAGTTTCTTTCTCTCTTTCTGTCTCTCTTATACTTAGTCTCTCTCCATCTTTCCTCACCGTGGAGACATCTGCAAACAGACAGCATTAAAAACAAATATTTGATATGTCATTAAATGTGCAGACAGTTTAATGTTTGTTTAAAGATTCATGCGGACTGCTTTGTCTGAATTGACAGTAAGGAGAGAAGCTGTTTGTATAAGGTGCTTGTCTTTATTATTTTGATTATAAGCGTGACTCCAAATGTTGTTTGGAATAACAAGACTGGGCATGCTCGCACAAAACGATCATTTAGTGATTTGTTCGCTTAGGAATTGCTTATTTAATGTGGCATGAGAGGAATGGCTTTATAATGGGAGAAAGAAGAAAGGTTTGATGAATACTGTAATGCAACAGTACAGTGATGATCCACAGACAATAGATGGTGATGAGATTTGGTTAAAAACAGGTAAATCTGGAGTGTTTTGTGCACGTTTGTTCCCTGTGTTCACTTTCCTCTGCCTGGTCTTTTCTGTCATTATGAACTTGTTAATTCGTCTATAAAGAAATGTGCCAATAATTCAAGGCAACACTATTGAAATAATATTCAGAATTTCAAACATAATGAGAGCACAGCAATGCCGTGTGGAAACAAATACCATATACTTGATTCAGAGCAAGAGAGAGAGAGAACAGAGCTCCTGTCTATAGAGTCATAATATGAAAATTCTCTGCATGAGCCGAGCGCCTCAACTGTCTGCTGTGTGTTAAGAAGAAATGTAGTCCTCCAAGATTAAAGAACAGGCTGATGCTCTAGGCCAGCAGCCGTTGCTATGGTAATAGGGTTGCCACGGCTATGATAGGCCATTTGTGTTTGATTAATTGGTTTTTCAATGCTTGGGTTGTAAAAGCCCTTAAAGAGCAACTCCAGGAAAAATGGAAATGAAAAAAATCTCTGTCACACACTCTTCAACATTACAGCCTTTCTGCTGCTTTTTCAGACTAAACTAATGGTGTTGCTGAAATGTGATTTGAGCTGGAGGCTTGTGTGTTTGTTCCAGGTGTCCTTTGGTACAAACACGTTGCTGGAGTTTCCCGTTTGATTCATCAGTACAAACACAGGGCATGTATTCATATGTCCTTCATAAGTCTGCGTTGTGCTGCCCAAATTTTTCTCTTTGTAGCTGTTTCAGTTTTAATGAAATCTATTAGCATGTCTTGAGAAGTTAATTAGCACTATTACACGCTCCTGCTAAGATCGCTACACTAATGTTTAGCAGGAGCCGGCCGGTCCAGATCTCTCTAATTTTATTAGTCATTTTAAAAGGATGCAGTCGATTTGTAATGTGTAATTCTCGTCAGTAATTCTAAGCTTGTCAGTGTTGCATACTGCTAATAAATGCTAGTTCATCAACTTTGTTTCTCCCCCTCTCTCTCTTTCTCTCTTTCTTTTGATTCGTGGTTGGATAAGTATTCCTACATCTGTCCTGATGTCGACGTCCACTCGCATCTCCTGAAGAGACACTTTCTGAACTGCAGAAATGAAAATGAAACCTGGTCAAATATTAAAATCAAAGAGTTACAAATGCCGCAGTTTAAGAGAAACAAGTAGCACAAATTTTAGCAAATGAGTCAGTTTAGCTGCGCTAGATTTTGTCTTGTGCCTGTATCTTTTTCATTGTATATAGTTTTATGAGGTTAATGTATTTGAAGAACAAAGCTAATGTATGTACAAAAATTCACACACTGCTTTTGTATTTTATAGAATAAACCTGCGTTGTATTCACTAATACAGTATACACATTCCTCAGTAGAGACTGTATTCAAGCCATTATATATGATTTTCCCACCTGTTGTTTATGATATTGTGAACTTTAATGTATTGACTGAATGACGCATAAGTACGTACTGTTTTGTTATGTATAGCTGTCTTACCCTCTCATAAACCACTAAGATATGAGCTATGAGCCTTCATATCCTCAAATGGTTCAAATGTGTTGTGGTTATCATCAGTTCAGTCAACTGTAAATTCATAAACCAATTATAATCTTAGTCATACCAGTGCTACCGATCTTGGTATCACTAATTAGATTTCCTAATGTACATCTTATAATAACAATAAAATGAACAATAATACCTTGTTTTCTGTTTTTCTTTTTATTGTATGTAAAGCTGCATTACAATGCAACATTGTAAAAAGGGTTATTTAAATACAAAATGAATTGAGTTATTCACCCTTTTGTGGTTAAACTGGTATTTGGTGCTAAGTGAATACTGTGGTTGTTTCTGGATTGTTCCGAGTCGAACACCAGAAGTGTTGTGGGTTTCTGAAGAAGCTTTGAAATTCATGCAGATAGACATGTGGTTGATGACTTACTGTAAACGAAAGCTTAGCTGTCAAGATCTGGCACTGATATGTTTGTCATGTAAGTCACTTCAAGAGAGTTGAGGACACTGTCATACAACACGACAATTTCACATCTGATGCTCAGATTCCAACAGTAGACGCCTGTCAGTGAACATTTGCATATCAGAATAGAGATTGGTGATTGGAGGAGTCAAAGGAATTCATGATGTCAGTCAAAAAGAGAAAGTCCTTTGTTCTATTTTAAAAAAAACTGACCTGAATTTACAAGCAAAATTAAATTTTAAAAAGCTAATTTAAGAGAAATGCTAATTCTCTTAAATTTAAAAGAATTTAAATAGTGAATACTAGTTTCTTCTAAGTAAAAGTGGTAAACTAGCAGAAATAACATGTGTTCAATAGAGTGTGTTTGTACAATCTAATCTAGCCGCCCACTGTATAATCAAACTGTTGCTTCAAAGGGTGAAAGAAGAAACTGGTGTCTTTCCACCACAAATTACACAAAACTAAATCTGGTTCAATTGCTATTTAATTTTAAAATCATACAGAATCTCCTGGTAAAGTTTGGTCTTCTTCTCTCACCCTTAGATGCCGGCGTTCACGGGGCAGTCTGGCAGTAATTACCCCCGTGCCCACCACAGCCCCATGCTAAACAGGTCTGCCAGGATACTGCCCCACCCCATGAGTGCCCTCTCACAGCTCAGCTCTCAGATTGGTCAAGGCTTTGCCCACGGTTCCCCATCATCAGCAGGAAATCAGTCAGCCACGCCCTCCCCCTTAAGCTCCGCCCAGGAAGAGGAAGCAAAGTACCACTCAAAGGTACAGGAGAAAAAAACAATTTTCCTGTCAGTTTCTGCAGACATCTACACACGGACATTTAAAGGGGGGATTCAAATGGATTTCCTGTGTCATGTTACGGGAGTTCAGCAGTGTGTGCCCACATTTTGAGTATTACTGGTTCTGGAAACAGTTAAAAAAGATTGCATTATTTGCAATGCTTTGTGGCAATAGGTGGTTACTGCTAACCTGTTATTTCCATGGTAACAGTGACCTGCTAGATTGCTCTTTTGGGTAATGTAGTTCTCCTGGAAGAGTTACAATCATACTGAAGCATCTGCATTATCTTTATCAAATGAAATGACTTCCTGTTGCTGTCTATGAAAAAACGAAAATGCCTAGAAAGTAATTTCCCCATTTGAAAGCAACTGTTGTTAAACTTCTTGGGAATGATTTTGCGTGTGCCTCAGTCGTGTTTACAAACCGCTGCATTTTAACTGCACATGTTGACCTCTTTTGTTCAGTTTGATTTGTTGGCAAAAACAAACATTTTCTCTTCTCTGTCTCTCTCTCTCTCTCTCTTCCTATCATTTTATTTTCATTGTCCCAGAAAACCAACTACTCCCGCTCGTTTGTCATCCTTTCCTTTTATTGAAAGCGTCAGTTTGAATTTAATTTGAATGTTGCATGTCATGTCCCTCATTATCGCAGCACTGAGAGCTTCACTGGATTGAAGAATATAAAGAATGAATTACATGATGTTTGCTCCTCAGTGTAATGCAGAGTCTGGTGCAGCAGATTTAAAGCACCGTCCTGTTGCTGGTCAGTTTTGCAGTCAGTCTCTGTGGATTGTAATGATGTTAGATGAGCATTAGCATGAGTCAGACGTTGTCAGACTGCATGTGTGTATTCAGACTCTTACACTGACACAAATCAAAAGCATTTAGTGGCCACTTCACAGTCAGCTGATTTTGAACTTGTGTTGAGTGTCACTAGATTGTGTGTTTATGTATATACTGTACTGTACGCGTGCATGTGTGTAATGCGGTGCAAATGCCATCGTGTCTGGGCTTTATTGCATTCTTTAGTTTGAAATTTGCAGCTGTGCTCACAAAAAAACACGCATGTTCATTCTGCACATGTATACACACACCAGAGGCACATTTTAATGTGAAGACAACAACATCTTTACAATGATACACACACTGATGAATGTGTGTTATTTTTCAGCACTGATGCTGGGAGAGCTAGCAGCCATTTGCTTCATCAGACTTCATGACAGAGCCAGTTAAAGTTAGTTAAACTGTTGACATGTTTATGTGGGAATAATCTGAGCTGTGTACAGCAGGACTGTGTAAGCGGACACATCTTATGTGTTTATACAGTGTGACATCACTGATGTGTTCTGAGTGAGTGAATCACATGCAAAGTGAAACAAATAGAGATTATAGTAGCAGCTGACGTGTCGTCTCTCTGAAGAGTGATCAGTGTGAAGAGATTTATCTAACCATTGAGCTAGAAACCTGCTTTTACGCTCCTGCTCATTGTGCAGATGTTTCCTTCCTCTGTCTGCCTCTCCTTTTTTTCTCTTTTCTCTCTTTCTGTCTTTATAGGTTCATTTCCCATTTTGAAATGACAGATTTTTCATTTGAAATGCACAGCCGTGGTTGTAGATGAGGAAGCTAATGTTAGTTTGTCGCCTGATACGTGAGGTGAGGCAGCACTAATTTCTCTGCTCCACTCTCTGCATTGAGAAATCAATTTGAGCTGTGATGTGTCTCAGCTCCAGTGAGGGTCTGTGAGCTGTCCGAGCACGTTACCCACCCGCATCTTGACTGAAAGCATCACTGCAGCCCTTTGCTTTTCATTGTGTTTGCAGATAATTCATGCACATAGAGCAGCAGTGCATTCTGGGAGCAGATTTAAAGGACTCTACACTGACATTGAATATTTTTATTAGTATTTAAAGAAATGAATGTTGCAACTAAAATAAGCTGTTTGAAAAGCAGTGCCTTTAATTTACTTGTTTATGTTTCCTCATGCGGTGTGAAACTAATTTATATGTGTGCATATTTATGTATCTCAGAGTGTGCAACACATGTAAAACACAAGCTAAACATTTGCAAACTGCAGAGTAAATGAAACCTTAATGGTTTGTGGGCTGAAAATCACCATCGTCACACTGTGTGTCTTAAATGACGTACTGTGGACTGTGTTCAGCCGATGCAGTTACAACACCTTTTGTAGGATGTTTTTAAGTTTAGTATGATCTCAAGGGAACATGATTTCAGACACACAGATGTGTTCAAACTGTCTCTTCAGATCACAGGTGAGAAGAGGCCTTCCTCCGACATGATGAAACCTAAACCTCAGAAGAAGAAGAAGAAGAAGGACCCCAATGAGCCACAGAAACCCGTATCGGCTTACGCTCTGTTCTTTAGGGACACACAGGCTGCCATAAAGGGCCAAAACCCCAATGCCACCTTTGGAGACGTCTCCAAGATCGTGGCCTCCATGTGGGACAGTCTAGGAGAAGAACAGAAACAGGTCAGTGTATCTTGAGTTTAAGTCTCGTTTAAGTTTCAGCTTTGTCTCACATGTTTCCTTTCATGATTTGTGTTGTAACGTGTGTCCACACACCTGTGGTCTGTTATAATAGTGAGAGAAAGACAGACAGATTTTATATTCATTTCTTTGTGTTTGTTTTAAATGATTTCTCATGAATGTGTGTGTGTATTTTATATTCATTTCTTTGTGTTTGTTTTAAATGATTTCTCATGAATGTGTGTGTGTGTTTTATATTCATTTCTTTGTGTTTGTTTTAAATGATTTCTCATAAATGTGTGTGTGTATTTTATATTCATTTCTTTGTGTTTGTTTTAAATGATTTCTCATGAATGTGTGTGTTTTTTTTTATTCATTTCTTTGTGTTTGTTTTAAATGATTTCTCATGAATGTGTGTGTGTATTTTATATTCATTTCTTTGTGTTTGTTTTAAATGATTTCTCATGAATGTGTGTGTGTGTTTTATATTCATTTCTTTGTGTTTGTTTTAAATGATTTCTCATAAATGTGTGTGTGTATTTTATATTCATTTCTTTGTGTTTGTTTTAAATGATTTCTCAT
>JAZGTK010003411.1:0-27472 GCA_036877625.1 Ambastaia sidthimunki
CTGTCAGTCAACTGACGCGCAGCTGCTGAGCTCGTTCAGAGCGCCGTTAAGAACGGTCCAATCACATGAGGCCAAACATATTAAAACAATATTGATTCGCTCTAACAACAAAAGGGGAGGGTTCGCAGCGCGCTGCGCCCCAATGACAATTTAAAATAAGCCAATTAGAGCTTGGCCTCAAATCACATGCTTTTCAAAAGTTTGTGTACCTACATAGACACTCATTAGTCCGGCACCCCGCAACACACATCTGAAAGAAATATAGTTTAGATTTTTTTTTATTTTCAATAAATGATAATATGACTAACTGTAAAATACTATGATTAAATGATTTTATTTCGTTAATATTTGCAATATATATTTAACTTATTGTTTACATGTTAAAGGAGGCTAACTTCAGGGGGACGGCGCCCCAGCGCCCCCTATTGACCGGCCACCACTGTTTCTAACTATAGAACACTTAAGACAAAAGCACATGGGGGTCTCTAATGGTAGCCATTCAATTTTAGGCTACAAAGTTTCTTGGAACCTGGGGTGCTCCCTGGAATTCTCACTGTTTAACTGTTTTTCTTTTTGCTATTACCAGACACAGTTTTTGTTCCGAGCCCTTGTTGACATGTGATTTGTTGAATTAAGTGAACAGTTATTTGGAGTAAAAGTTTTGTGGGACATCCAGGGCATGAAGTTGGTTTAACAAGGAAATAGTCTTTATCAGCCAGGACTTATTTTGTAATTTTATTGTCTCTAAATTACATTCATGTAAAATTAAGTAAATGGCATCTATACTGATTTTGCTTTTGCCTCCTCTCTCACCCTTACGATTCATGATTCATGAGGATACTAGAACCCTCTAAATCCAGCTCCAGAACTGCATGTTTAACTGAATGCATCGTTGTTTAGTGAATGAACTGAATCCTGTGTGAAGAGACTGTCCCTTTATTTTTTATGTCCTCCAGCCTCTAATCTGACATTACATTTAAATGAAATTAAAAAAAATTTAACCAGCTACTAAAGACTACTAACTACCAGACAGACTACTAAAACAGTATGTCATTTGGAGACTGTATTAGTCAGTTAGTCACATGTAGTCAATTAACATGGTAAATGACAGGTATCATATTAATCAAGCTATGCCAAGATATGCCAGCTTACATAATGCACAGAAAGATAAAATTTTATAGAACAGGAGTTTAGAACGGATTTAGAATACCGTATTTTACGCATAATACTGTAAAATATCTTAACATTGCATAATGAAAGGGAATGGAGACAAAGAAAATAATGAAATAGTACAGTGTTTAGCATTGTAGTTAGATCATTATATTAAAAGCAATATTAACCATTTTTGAAACCCTAAGCCAAGCTAAATGTCAGCAGTCTCCCAGTAAGCCAGCCAACCAATATATTATTATACCAAAATGACCAATATATATTTATATATATATATATATATATATATATAAATATGAAGATGGACGTTAAGGGACAGAATTTGTGGAGTGGGTTCTCGTGAGCTGCGGTTTCCCCTCATCGTTCACAAGGTAAAGGAGGAACACAACATAATGCCTGAGCCTGCCACAGAATCAAACCCTGACCCAGTGCCTGTCACAGACTACAAGTGTGAGCAGCCAGAGTTACCCACAGTATCTGCTGTGGAGACAGAGCTAGCTTTAATATCCATCTCAAGGTTGGAGCTGATAACCGGGTCCACTACTGAGCAGGTTTTTGCTAAAATATCCACATCTATCCACAGTGCTCCTCAACTGGCACATTTGCTGTGGAGCCATCTCCCACCCTAATCCCACCCCAGAACTCAAGCTCCCTCAGCTGCTATAGTGGGTCTTTTGTTTCCGCTGGTCCCGCCTAGCTCCTTTGCTTCCTCATCTCTGCTGCTCCTGCCCAGTAGCCTGACTGCCTCTTCTTCTGTCGCTCTAGTTCCGCTGTGGACTTCTGGTCCTCCAGCTACACTTTGTCCCTCCACCCCTCTTGCTTTACCAGGCTCCTCCTTCCCTTTCGCTACACCTTGGTCCTCACTCTCTCTGCTGTCACCCCGACTGCTAGTCTCCCACCTCGCCCAAGCCTGCATTGCTCCCCTGGACATACAAGTCGTTGATGTCCTGGTCTGTCGGCTCTTCTGCTCCATCCAGGTCTTCACCTTTACAAGCTCTGCCTCTATTGGCCGGCTACCTGGCTCCTCCTGGAAGTCCCATCAGTTCTCTGCCGTTGCTCCTTCTTTCATCAGCTCCACCCTGGTGATCTTCTCAACTGGCCGCCCCAGTTCCCTGCCATACTTAAGCGCTTTGGTTACCTTTCTTCCCCTTGTTAATTTAGTCATTATATTGTTAGTTAGTTCATCATTAGCTCCTCCACCATTGCACTAGTTACTGATTGTTTTTTATATACTTATACTTATCTATATATATCTGTTCTCTGTCAGTCTTTTTTTTATGTTTTATGTTCTCCTGGTCTCCTGAGTTTCTGAGCTTTGGTTATTAACTGTATTTTAAGATTATCTTCCTGTTTCCTTGAATTGCTCATACAAACACCATTACAGTGGGGTAAATGTGTTACATTGCTGAAACAATACAAAGGTCCTAAAAGGAGTCTATTTTGTAAGCAAAAAGTGAAATTTCAAGTGAAATTTGATCTGGAAATTTACCCATGTTCTCTTGTGTCAGGAAAGTCCAAAGCCAACATAGATTTGTGAGATCCTGACTATCTCTAAGCATTCTGTAGTGTTCTTTGTGACAGGAGGGATCAGATGTTGTCATGAGTAAAGGGGCATATGAGGGACCACTATGCCCCAAAACAAACCACACGGCAAAAGATGAAAACGTATCATATGGGACTACATGCTCGATGTTCAAAGGCAATTGTTACCTAAGTTCACTCAGAAATCCACCTGCCCATATCTTAGATTCTCTTGCGAAATACAGACCTAAGGGAACATTTTTAAAACAATACCTGCTTTGCTTGTCTGAGAACTATACCTTGCATGTCTAATCTAAGTGTCTAGTAATGTTCCCTGTGGGGGTTTGAAGCATTGAACATTTGAATTCCATATAGTCCATGTGTCTGACCTGGCACAACTGTTCATATAAAATCCCATCTGACTTTGAAAAAATTGACTTTTTATTAGATCAAAAACCTTTATTCTTCTGCATTCTTAAAGGGCATGTATGAATGTCAAAGAGAGAGAGAGAGACTGCCTTGTGATTTGCAGCAGCCTTCTAGGGTGTGTGTGCATGTCTCAACCAGATGAAAAACAAACATATCAATGATGGAATTATGTGCTGGGTGATTTATAGACACGCAGCGGGTGCAAAGCACACTTTTCCCCCTCACTAAATGACATACAATTACAGCTGTTTACTATCTTGATCTGCTGTGTTCATTTTTTACTTATTTCTAATAAGTAATCATTGATACATTTTTAGTGAGAAATTCAGAAGAAAAAAGAAACTCAGAAAACAGCACCATTTCTCTTATATTACACACAAACATGTATTGTGTCAAAATCTTTTGAAAAGCATACTTGTCCTGTCTTTAGTGTCCTAATGGTCAAATGTTTTGAGAATATACCATATAAATACAACAGCCCATAGGAAAGAAAAATCACAAATGAAATCTTAATTGTATTTCCTAAACAGAAATGAAATTACAGAGAGCAAATGTAGACTTCTCAGATGTTTACTTCGCCCTCCTTTGGGCCCCAACTTAAGATCCTAACTTCTGAACCTAGAACATGTCAAAAGTTGTTAGTGTGCAATACTCTTAACATTTGCATGTGCAATAATGTGTACACAATATACTCTGTGCAATATAAGGTGTCACTTTTTTAGTGCTACACAAACTTTCTGCAAACTTTCAGCAAGAAGCTGTTTACATCCATGCTGTTTGTCTAAATGTTTCTTTTATTGCAAAGTAAGTGTTGTTTTGTGTTGCATATTTTTATATAATATATATATAAAATATAAATGCTAGATTACACAGATATTTGTAAGTTTATATATGTTAAATGTGTAACACAGTGTTCCTATGAGCCACAACATTCTGTTCCTTTGTACGTCTCCACATATAGCAGAACGACAATTAAGATGGACAACATTTCAGTAATAAACTATACTTCTTGGCTGTGATACTACTTTCAACAGTTATTTGGAAATAGTTTTTGTAGTTTTGTAATAAAATTGATTCAATGAAATCATTACAGTTTAACATACTAGTTTAGCATTACATGTTTTGGTAACATATACTTTGGCAATAAAATAATAATGTTTACTGTATGTAGAGACAGCTAAAAACTGGTATCTAAGCAACCATTTTATAGTGTAATGTGTGCCAAATATTCTTATGACAAAATGGAAAACAGAAGATATTTTTAATAACAGTAGAAGACATTTTCTTCATAGATAACTTTCTAAATGAACAAATTTTAAAGTAATATGTCACACAGAATTTGAATAGCCAAAAGTTAGTACTGTGAGACGTAAACAAATCTACAGTGCCTTTGAAAACAACACTGAAAAAGACCCAAAGATCATAATATTAAAGATATAAAATATCAAAATATTTTACATTTTTAAGTCTCTTATAAGGCTGTATAGGACAAAACTGACAATGATTTAAAATAAAATTGCTGCATTCCAGTTCCCATAGTTTAAGATTTCCTTTCATGACTATAAAGACAATATATGAAATGTTATCACAGTTATAATGGCTTGTTATGGGTGACTGGCTGACATTTTGTAGCAGGCAATCAAGTTGTTGTTTAGCAACTAGCAGCAAGGGTCTGAATGAAAGAAATGTTAGAGTCATCAATCACCTCACAGCTCCAGCTCCGCCCACTTAAGCAAGCTGTCATCATGACACTTATTTAACTTACCTCTTACATGAACAGCCTAGAATTACTGTCCTAAATTTTGTGTTTGTACATAATTCAGTGTAATTTTGTGCACTAATGATGCGAGCACCCTGTGGAAAGTGACATGTGGTTCTTTAGGGATTAATATTATTATTATTAGTATTCACTATTTCTAGGTGTTTTGGGGATACTTAACATTCTTCAAAAAATCTTAAAAATTAGCACACACATCAGAGTAGTTAGCTATTAGGCCTGGGAAAAGGCAGAGGGGCTCTGTAGTGCCCTTGTTTACATATCACATAACCTTACATCATACATGCATGTATATGTGTGAAATTTACATATCGTTGCTGTCGGTCGAAATCCGCGTATCTCCAAAATCATAATTTTTCAGGAAATAAAAAAACTGCATATTTTTGTATCGTTAAAGTTGGTATTATACCTTATATTGCTATCATACACTGTTGTGTACCAACATTAACACAACCTTTCCCCAAAAGTATGTTTAATCAGAGATACGAAATTTTATATTTGGGAGCAGGGAGATAGGATATTACGCTCTCATTGTTAAGAATGGTACGGACACAGACGCCGCGTTTATCGAAGTCTGCGGTCGCATTGAGCCTTTTGACAAGAGACAAGACTTTAAGAGCTAATCAGAGCTAATGATTGTGGTTACATACATCTTCCTAAATTCTATTTTAAACGTTTAAGAGCTATGAGTGATGCAATACCAAAATAAAACGATAAGATGACTAGGCGGAATAGGCGGAAATTAATCTACACGCAAACTGTTTTTAAAACAGTTTAAAACAGTTTTTAAAACTGTTTGGCATATAACTTATACACATATTTGAATCATGAATAACCAGTGTTTTGAGGACATTTACCTCAGATAACATGTTGCTCGATGAGAATTTCTTAATCGTTGCGACTTTCAATCTTGAGAATGAATGTGAAGTAATGCTTTGAGGCTCTCGCGGAGTGAAGAAGAGGTGGAGTCTCAGACAGTCCCAAGCTATTTTCAACACTTTTCATTGGTTAATCATTTCTAAAATATACACAGCCACGTGGGGACTGACCAATAGTATCGATTTATGAACAAAAACAACAAAGCCCAAAAATGGAGTTACGAGGATTCCGCCCGGCAGCGACGATATACAATACAATAGTACATATATTGTACTGATATTGTACTTAGTAATATTGTACTGAAACCTGGTTTAAACCACATGACTATTGGTCTTTTTGAGTCTACTCTGCCAGGCTACTGTTAGAAGCCTGAGACCTGTTTTGTTGTCCGTGGCCGTGATGTTGTCTATAAAGATACTCTTAATGTTAATTAGCCAACAGGACACAGGTTGACACAGGGTTATTTGAAGTGCTAATTATTACACTTTTAAATATATAAAAAAATTCCCTGCTTGTACTTACACTAGACCCCAGGGCCTTACACAGAGTTTCCAAATGAAAACTCTGTTAATGTTGATAAAAAAACTGTTTTAACATTCACATAGATAACACAAATGCATTAGAACGTGTGTATGAAGACTACTAAACTCTTTTGGAGTCATGCAACATGTTAAAATACCCACCTTTAATCATATGCTAGATTTAAGTATATCATATGGAACCAATCTTACTGATATCCAACCTTGATGACAATAACAATGATCATCATCTTGTTTCGTGGCTACTTCACATTGCAGATATTAGCTATATTGCTCTGTGTTATATTGCTCTGTGTTATTGACATGGCAACAACCAGAACAACCATCCCAAGCAGCAAAAAAGAAATGTACAGATAAACTGCCTGAGATGTCCCACTTGCTTAGCGCACCTCTAAACACAAATTATCATTTTCACTAGCACACCATATACGGTTACATTCATCAAATTATAAAAGATAAATTATAATTATAATAAAAATTATAAAAGAGAAAATTTACATGGAAAGACATTATGTCACACTTTAAAAAGCCTCTTAAAGGTGCAAGGGCTGAACATGTGTAAAATCATGCCTATTTATAGGCATGTCAAAGTCATGTGATGTAGTGTTAATATGTCATCAGCTTCTTGTTCTAAGGAAGCTCGTCTGTCTGTCCATGTGCGATCAGGTCTGGAGCAAGGGAAAAAAAAAGATATTACTTTTAGAAAACAGTTACAAAAGAAAGTAAAATTGAAAGAGCAAAATTAGTTCTAAGAAGTTTAAAAAGTGTGTGCTGCCCTGCTCAAGCTATATTACGGTGAGTGACACAATATGTAAGCTGCCCTCACTGTGAGTTGATTCCACTGAGGATGCTCTGCTCCCATCAGGCCCATTCAGTCCTGATAGAAGCTGGGCAGCTGCACCCTGCAGGTTGGGTCCTGCTTCTGCGAAGGCAGAGCAGTGGTTGAAGTTGTGGTGATTGTAGCTTGATTTGGTAAATGAAAAGCATCAGGAGCTTACAAGATCTGAGGCTGAGATCTGAGACACAGGGTGCCACCAAGACGGCTCATGTCATCGGCCATTTTATGGCTGCACAAATGCTTTGGCAATGGAAAAGAATTTGTGGCTTAATTTATTTGACATTAGATAAAGGGATAAAACCTTGTTCTAGAGATGCCCTGATTGCTTCTCACAGTCTGTTTGGTGATGCCACCAGCTCTGAGAAATTTAAGGAGTCCCTCCCCCGCTGAGGCCAGGCATCTGCTGCGTCAGGTTGATGTGCCACCTCTTCAGACACATAAATTGCCTGGAAATGAGGACAGTGCTTATAGGCTGTGTCTATATGCCCTTCCCCCAATAGCCTTGCTTCCAGGAGTCCTAGCAAGTTCATCTATCCTTGGTAGCACCATTCTGGCTGACTCAAGTCTGGTCCTCAGACCTTATGTCTCTCCTGGACAGAGTTCCTTGGAAACTTACTGTCTGGAGAGATCTTCTATCTCAGGCTTGGGGGTCGATCTTTCACCCCTGGCCAGAAGTTTGGAAACTGTGGGTCTGACCCCTGAGGGGAGCTGGCTCTTAGATGCAGGTCTCTCAACTGAGGTTGTAGAGATGATTTTGAGCTCCAGAGCTCCTTCTACTTCTATTCCTTCGGGTGAGTGCTGAAGTTCTGAAAATGTAATAGATGATAAGAGACCACTAGTTTGCGCATGGTTTGATGGCCTTTCAACAAAATACAAGAATGCTTTGCCTTTCCCAGATCTTACATGATCTACTAAAACCCTACAAAAAAAATTGGGGTAGGTTAACTACTTGGGAAGAGACTCTGACATCAAGACAAAAGTAAAAGTTGCAGCAGCATCATTAAGTAATTCAGTTGACACTGTTGACAAGGACAGATCAGGACACACAGACAGTGAGTAGCCCAGGGAAGAACCGAAGTGCAATAGGCCTCGGGGGCCAACCCGGTGGTGAAGATGTCCTCATAGGTTTTCCCTTTAAATAGTTAATCCTCACCTCACTGGTCTTTTGGGGTCAAACTACCATAGACTAGGTTAAAAAAAAACACTATATGATCAACAATATTTTAATGTAAGGTTATATACTGAAAAATCTATACAATCGCTAGGATTTTAAAATGTATTATGAGATACTGCTCTTCTGTGTCTTTCTGTTTGTGTTACAGATACTAAAACAGGACAATGAAAAACTCATCATGAAGTATTGCTACAGACATCCATGGAAAGCTATCAGAGAATTAAGTTCCTGAGGGATCTTGAGTGTTGGCAATCAACGCATCAGAAATGACAGCTAGCAGCAGAAAACAGCAAATTTACATTCATGGACCTCAGAACTTCCACTATAAAGATACATAACTGTATCATCATGTAGTGCATATGACGTTACCATCCCGCTTTATAATTTCTGACAATGTGCCTGTAAAAATGTGCCTGTAACTATAAATGGTACAAGATTAGTGGATGGGGCATATGTTAACCAACATATGCCATGAAATGGACATATGTTTACATCTGAATGTTACATCTGAAATGTTACATCTGAAATGTTTACATCTGAATTATGTGAGAAAAATGGCTATAAATGTAATGCACTGTATGTTAACTTTACATCAGACTTGATGATTACAGCGCCATCAAGCAGTACGCTCTGACATGTAGACTCTTGTTCATCATCTTCTACAATAAGGACTACTGCTGAAGAGAATTGAAGACTCCTGGTCTTTACTGGAAAAACAGCTTTCAACAGCACCTTTCTGTGGGGCTAGCTCCTGCTACCCTCAAGGTTTATGTGACAACTATTTCTGTTAGCCATAAACCTGCTGATAGAACCTCTGAGTGACATCCCTTGGTGTTTCATTTTCTGCATTGTGCAAAATGGTTGAGACCTTTCTGTCTATACAAGTCCCTTCTTGGAGTCCCCAGAATCAGCCTTAGATAATTTTTTTACTCTGAAAGTATCATTAGTATTATTATTACTCTTATTAACATTGGCATTGTTCATGAGGGTAGGAAATCTATAGGTTCTTTATGTGGACACTGCCTGTTTGGATTTTGCCCCATGCTTTGTTAAAGCCATTTTGCACCCTAGACCAGACTATATTCCTAAATTGCCGGCTACTGCAGGTCACCTGGTGGTGCTTTAATGTTTCTGTCCCCCACCACATAAGTCTTCTGAACAGGAAAGTCTTAATATTTTGTGATCAGTCAAAGCTATGAGGATCTAGGCCCACTGCGCACTGTTCAGGCCTGTGACCTAATATCACCCCTGGGGATTAGGGCACATTCTATCAGGAGTCTAGCATCATCCAAGGTACTGTGCATGGGAGCACATCTAAGTTTGTGCTACGGCAGTCTGGTCCTCTCCACATACATTTATTAGGTTTTACAGCTTAGAACTGAATTCAACCCAGACACTCAGATCCTCCTGGGCTGACATGTCTAAGTCTGCTCCTGATGTTCTTTGTGCCAATGTTTCACAGCATCTGGGGCAGGCCTTCCCTTGGTGTGACAAAGTGGACTTTAACGTTCCTCATAGCTTTAAAGCCATGATGCAGTCTCAAGTTCCCTCGAAAGAGGACATCTCAGGTTATGTATGTAACCTGATTCCATGAGACTGGGAACAAGATGAGTCGTGTTGCCACACCTCAGTCATGCCTCAGACTTAGAATCTAATGACGTATTTTGCAGGTGCCTTTTTAATGGTACTTGGAGCTATATTTCTAAAAATAAAAAAGTTACAATCATACATACTTAAATCCAAGCTACATTTCAATTTTTAAAATCCACATTCCAACATACACAAATTAAACTTATTGCACAAGATTAAAACACAATAATTCCATTCCAGTTTTGAGTTTGTTTTCAGTAAGGACATAAATAAAACACTTATACAAACATATTTTTCACAAAATATATCCTACCAATATTTCCAGTGTAATTTCTGTTTCCGGGTTTATCACTGTTGCAGTTACAAATAGTTTTTGGTCAGTAGTTTCTCAACATTACAAATGTGATTTTTCCAGATTAGCAGCAGGAATTTTTCAAAGAAATATTGTTTGCTATCTTTAACAATGTATTATAATGCATAAATACAAGCAATTGTTTTAGTATACAGAACTCATTGTAAATTCAGTTTTCTGAATAAACTGTATTTTACATACATCCACTAATGTCTTCAAGATTTACAATTATCAACAGGTGCTTTATTAAATACATAAATCAGTTTAGAGGAATTTAATAACAAAGCACAAAAGCGTCCGCCCACCTGTTAGGTGTCCCTAGTTCCAAAAAATATATTTTTTTAAATTCTTGAGAAACTCAGTAAGGTAATGTTGAATACACACAAACAAGAGTTCTGTCCAGGACAGAGTGAGTGCAGCAGGTATTCATAGCAATGATAACAGAGTCTAACAAGATTACAGCTGTTAAAATGTGTTCTCTTCTTGGGATGTTTCTATGCAGTTATTTGCGTAATATGGTTTGTGTATAAGTGAGATTAGTGCAATTTGGCAATAGACTTTTGTCACACTTCCTATTTTCGGTAAGTGAAGCAGTGTATTGTTACTTCTGGTACCCTCACAATGTAATCAAACCTAATGGCTGAATCCTCTCGCCGGTGTTATTGAAGTGTACCTGGCTGGCCTAATTCTAAACAACAACACTTCTCAGATTTCACGATTTACTGACACAAAAAGAACTGAACTAAGCATGTGTGAGACTAATATGGAGGTATGACCTTCTTTTAACATAATATGTGGGAGCATGTTTGTGTGCAGTATGCATTTCTAAACTGTCTATATCCTACAGAGGACCATTTTGAAGATTATTTGCAATTTTTAAGTTAAATTTTTAAGTCTGAAACTAAAGTGGAGAACTTTCGAAATGCTGCAATAAATTTGTGTCCAAATACTGAACACAGGAGAGCAGAAAATGAATACCTTTAATGAATGTTGTTTCAGTGAGAGACTAGAGACTAGATTATGTTTTCAGACCGAGGGCTAAATGTTCCGAAAAACAGAGCAACCTCTAGTTTATAGAGGTTGTACTATCACCTCTCCATTTACAATATCTGACACTGCATGCAAAGGAAGGAGGGAGGTTATCACAGCCTATTGGCAACTTTAAACATCCTGCTACAAGTTAAAAAGTTAGTCTTGATTATGAACGATTAATAACACAACACGAGTAGGCTTGCGTTAGCATTTATTTCTTTGTAGACTGCACAAACTGATTAGAAACGGCTTACAGCAGTCATACAAATCATTTGCTCCAATTCTGTAAATCAATGTACTGTTTTAGAGGTTGCTTTATTTAGGCTACGTCACTGTTAGACAAAATTTGTAAAAACGTCTCCCTTAGAAATAAGCTGAAGCTAACACAATAACTAGCAGAATATATTGACACTGCAAGTGGTTTGTAGGTCAAAATGAACCTTTTAAAGAAGAACTAATATCCCTTGTCCAGATTTACCTTGGTATGCACCACATATTCTTGGCCAAATTTTGGCAATGTCAACAGAGTGGATGTCATCCAATAATTAATTCCACTGTGATAAAGGTCTATTGACATGATTTTGCTGTTTGAATAACATAGTGTTCCATAAATGTCTGTAAGAACTATTATGTCATCACTTAAAGATATACACCATCCAAAAAAAAATGAAAAATGGTCCATAAAAAACTCACCTTCAAGACATCCTAGGTATATAAGACTTTCTTGTTTCAGCCGAAAACAATCAAAGTTATAATAAATAATATCCTGGCACTTCCCAGCTTTATAATGACAGTGAATTTTGTCCAAGATGAAGCTTTTAAAAGCACATCCATTCCTCATGAAAATGATCCATATGACTCCTGGGGGTTAATAAATGCAGGATCTATGGATAAAGTCTCTAGGTACCCTACCCTTTGTAAGAGTCATAAACGTAAGCGTCAGAAACGTATTCAAGGCTGACTCTAGGGGCTCAGATGCAGCCAAATATAAACCTCAGGTCTCAGGAGGAGACCCGCATGTGAAAGAAAGGCCTTAGCCATATGGTACTACGCATAAAATGAGACAACAAGGGGTGTCTCCCAAAAGAGGCTCTATCAAGGCTAGCAAGGCTAGCGGGGATAAAGACGTGACACCAGAGGTGACAGTGTGTTGAATTGGAGGTGAACAGATCCACTTTCGTTCAGCCATACCTCTGCTAAAAGGACTCCACAACTCATGGATGGAGCCTCCATTCAGTGGGCCTCAGCCCCTCCCTCAGCAGGATATCTGCTCCCAGATTTGCTTGTTCTAGGATGTACATCTCTCTGACGAAGAGCAGCCTGGTCTCTGCCCAAAGAGGGATCTGCCACACCACCCTGAACAGGGAATGAGACTGATTTAAGTGACGCTCAAGTGACGATCTTGACACCCCCCCCAATTCTTCTTGGGAACTATAAAATAATCGTCTGTAAAAGCCCAGATCTCTCATGTGAGGAAGGAACATGTTCTATAGCCCCATTCACCAAAAGAGTCTTTAGTTCCCAGGCCTAAAGACTCTTTTTCAACACTAAATGCTGCTCTTCTATTACTATAGTCTGCAAAACCCAGTTGAAGTGAGGAGGATGGGAGTCAAACTGATTTCTGTATCCTGTCGCTACTGTACTTAACAGCCATGGGGATAAACTGGGCAGAAGTTTTCATGGTGCCAGAAAATCTGAGAGAGGTACTACCCTGTCTACCTGTTAAGTCTCTTCACACCACGAACAGGCAGGAAAAGTCTGGACCGATGAACCGTGGGTTGTTCCACCCCCCAAAACACCTGGGGTGGCAGGAAAAGCAAAAGTGCTCACTGGGGGCTCAGAGGGGCTGGCCCTCAGTATGCTGATGCACCTGCATCATTCTGAGGAAAGCACAGTCCTCAGATTAAACCTCCTTCTAGGCCTGCGTGTGCTGCCCACTCCCCTTAGGTATCTGTGGGGGAGCTGAAGCTGCCACACTGGCCTTTTGTTGCTGCCTATAGGCATCGAATTATGGACCACCTGACACCGCCAGCTACATGGCCTTGGTAGAAAGGAGATACTTGAACATCTCAAATTGCTTCTTAGCCTTATCGATGGTATCTTTTTTTGACAACGGAACAATTGCAGGTCTAAGCAGGTCAGCCATTCAGCCATATATATATATATATATAATAAATATGGGGTAGATTTTTGGACATTGGGTATATGTACATATATTACATTTGCGCATGGGCAGTGAGCACTCATCAGATTTGGCGGAAAGAGAGAGAAAAGACGTCTGTCACTGCTCCTCTGCCAAATCAAACTGTGAACCCCATAAGTGGAAGCAATTCACAAGGAAGGCAGTCAGTTCTCGAGAGGGCTGATCTAGCAAGCTCCACTCCCAAATAAAACACAAACATATTGTGTATGTCACCCACCATGATACAGTGTGGGCACACTTAAACTATAACTCATATTTTTTTCTCTTCTTTTCTTGTTTCTTAATACTACCTGTTTCCTAGCACTAATATCTTTTTCCCCCACAATTAGACCTGACTGCTGTACAGACAAATGGGCTTTCTGAAGACAAGAAGCTGATGACATATTTT
Source organism: Ambastaia sidthimunki (assembly GCA_036877625.1). NCBI lineage: Eukaryota > Metazoa > Chordata > Actinopteri > Cypriniformes > Botiidae > Ambastaia > Ambastaia sidthimunki. The sequence goes on from JAZGTK010003411.1 coordinate 13,893, forward strand.
GCAGGTGCTTTTTAAAGGCTTTGTGGCATGCAATGCTACATCACATGACCTTTATTATTTAATAATAATTGTTTAATTATTATTTAATATAACTCTAAGCGAAAAGAGTCATAGGTGCACAGGATGCTCTGAAGCTGAGACATTTATGTGCCAATTTTCATTTTTTGGTTGAGTATTCCTTTGTATGCTCATAGTAGCTCTGTTCTTAAAAATTATAACTAAAAACTATTACAAATAGATTTTTTTTGTCTTTTGGAACCTCACTGTTGCACATATTTGGAGCATTTATTAAATATCTTATTAATAAATTTTATTAATAAATCTCATTTAATAAATAGTTTTATTGCATGTCTTCTAAGATGTCCTCTTACCAAAATCCCTTGTCCACTGGTTAAGTCAAGCCGTAGGTAGTTAGATGTTCTTGGTTTAACAGCAGGTTAAAGGCAAGAAAGCCTTACTTTGTTATACCAGATAGCTTTGGGAATCTCCAAATCGAAGTAATGCTCTTAATCAAGTGAACAAGTCAGGGAAACCTGAAGTCATTTGCACTCATCCCCAATAATTTAGTTCCTCGTTCTTTATCCATAATAAGGACTAGACAACCTTGATGATATTCCATGCAAGATAGATCTTTAAGTCAGATCTTGTGCAAAACACAGCACATAACATGCCTTTGGTCAATAATCATTTCTCATTTACATGTGTATACTTCTGTTCTCTCACTACAAGCATTGCATTTGACATAGCAGCACCACAGAAATTTACAGTTACACTGCCACACACGTGAATATTGGTGTGTGTTGTACCCTCGGCCACAGCACATTAGGTTACAGCTGTTGGGATGGTGCATAAGTGTTTTATTGCAAACCCGTCCTTGAGTCCCAATGCTACCAGTCATGGGATCAGGTTCGCAGTAATTGGGTGATTTCTCAATGTATACCAGATCTGTGTCCATGGGTTTGTGGTATGAAAATGATTTTTTGATCTTGAGAAACGTTGGCCGTTTGTGACGGGTTGCTTTCACTGGCTCCACGTGGACTGCATTGGTATATTTGTCTTTGAGGATATAGCCGAGCTCACGAAATTTGGGAAGGGTCATCCAACATGTTCTTGTGGTACATGATCCAGACACACCATGACATTTACACTCCAACCGCATGTTCCTTTCTAAGACCTGCATGGAGAGCAGCATCAAGAGTATAATTAGTGCTTTAATAACTTTAATCAAATTTTGAATTTCATGCTTTGAACTTTTGCAAGTGACAATTCCTCAGTAACAATCCTGTTGAACAAGCATGTTATGTTATCAAATGTCACTCTCTAACACAGGATTCTGATCTGCTGGTGCTAACTAGGGTTTTAAACTTACCCAAATAGCCAGCCTTAGCCAACCAGCTATATTTTGCAGGTAAACCACCTGTCTATACTTGTCTTCCAGCAAGACCAGAACCAAATCAGTACTTACCACCTCAAGCCAGCTTGGACAAGCAAGGAAATTTTTGTTGGTCTAAGATGGTCTTAGCAATAGGGAGGACAACATGATAATATTGTAAAGTATATTGTAGCACCAGTGGTCTCCACGATCAACTTAAGAGTTCTCGTTTGTGTTTTATTTAGATAAGTTTATTTAATTATTAAACTTGGTTGTTTCTCCTAAACTTGTGTAGGAGTTTAAACAGACAGTCTTTAAACAGAAAGGGATGTGAATCTGTGATGATCATGGCGTGCATGTTTGTGTCTCAAGAAAATGTTAGACCTTTTTTGCTAAAAAAATAAGCAGTTGCTTATGGCGTTGCCCATGTCACGTATTCTGAGTGAAGTTTGCTCTTCTGTCGTCACTTGTCAATCCTGTGCATTAGCTTAAATTTTGCAATTTTAAAAATAGGTAAGTGGTGGTTGCTGCTTGCATTGTATCTTACTGGTTTAATTTAGCATTTTGCGAGCACTGTGATTTGAAGATGCTGTGTCAATGGAACAACAGCATCACTATTACTTTTTAAAAATGTCTGAGAGGATGAGATTAAATCAGGATTAAAATCCTTAATAAACTGATAAGAAAGGTACTATTAATACATTAGTTAATCAATATTAATATAACTATTAATATAACAGTTAATCTTTTATATGTTAGTTTTATATGTTACATTACATATTTTTTTCCTGTGAGTTAAGGAAAGAACTACATGTTAATATGTTTTTATAACACCATTATTGACTATGAGCTTACCATTAATAAACATGGGTGCTATGCATGAATTAAGCATTTACAGTATATTTTGTAAGTGTCTTGTAACATACTTGTTAATGACTTAGTACTGCTTGCTAATGCATTGTAAATACTGAATTAATTACTTGATAATACATTGTAAATGGTCTATTAACACCTAAAGCGTTACCCACAGCGTTACCCACATTTTGAGTAGAAATGCATATTGCAATTTTTTGTTTTGTTGTTGCAAATAAAACTCCCATAGTTCATAACTACTGTATTTTTTACTTATTTTAATATATAAATTCAGTTAAATCATCAAACATTTGTATGACTTGACAGTGACTTGCTTGACCCAAGCTACGACGTGACGAATTGCTTGACATAAAGCATAAAATAAAACATAAAGCAGACTTGACTTGACTTGCTTGATTCTCTTAAAAATTGACTTGGACTTGCTTGAGACTTGAAGGTTAAGACTTGAGACTTACTTGTGACTTGCACATGTGTGGATTACTCCCACCACTGATGCATTCATAACATCAAGACTCCATTACTGCAGTGCCTTACTGGGTGACTGCCCTGCAGGTTTAGTACAAAAACTCCAGCTGTTTTACAATGCAGATACAAGAAAAAACAAGTTTGACCATATTAGCCCAGTTCCCTTTCAGTCAGTTGTGTTCAATGTTACGTCAACATACTGATCTATGGGTTCTCGTCTTAGGGCCAATGAACATTGGGGAAAGGAGTTGTGGCCCAAGTCACGCCTACCTGGAAGTGGGTATGTATAGCAGACCACATCTCACTTTCGTTTAGATTTTTACTCTGGAGCCGAGGGTTTGCTGGATGACGGCACAGGTCCCCCCACAGAGAATGCTATCATGAGGATTGGATGTTGATCCCTGTGTCAGAAAATAGGTCTGCTCTCCTCTGAGAAAGTCAGACTCAGAGCTGACAGCAATGCTTGCCCGGACAGCCGCAGCCATTGGTCTGTAGTGGAACCCTCCCCCCAGTCCAGAGCACTCATGGCAGGACGATTGGTTCATAGTGCATCTGTGCATTGCACTCTCTTATCCAAGGCCTGTAAGACTACGGCAGCACTTTTCTGCTAAAGCTTACAGTGCCACTGGACAGGTGACCTCTGCCCTGCATGCCATATCCATTCTGCAGGTTCACCAGGCCAAGGCACTCATGCAGCTTCTTTCTCTGCCTGAAGCTGCTATGGGGAGACAGAGGGATATGTGCAGATTCTGGTGGAGCATGCAATTTCGTCCATGTCTCCCATCCAAAGCCTGTAAGACTACAACAGTGCTCACTGCCAAAGCTTACAGTGCCACTGGACAGGCGGCCTTCTCCCTCCATACCATCCTGGTGGTTTGCTCAAGCAGCTACACACGCACGTGCTGCGCACAGTGACTGACCAAACTAAATCTTGCAAAGATGTGTGACGCTGACAAGCAGACGGAGGCTATCAGGCATGTCCACCCTCTCCATGGCTCTGTGCATTCTTAGCTCCTGGCCTGTTACAGCAGTGTGATGTTATAGCAGCAATTATTAATATCATGCGTCTTCAGTGCCTGACATTTGTCACAGAAACAGACCAGTTTTAAAATCAATATAAAATTAAAAATAAGTATTATCAGCTCCCAGTTTTTATCCAAAAAATGTGCCAGAGAAGAACTGGCCTTCTCAGTTAAGTCGGGTAAAGTTTATTTTCTCCATCTATACATCATTGGAGTTTTGATTCCTTGCCACTGTTGCTATTTCTTTTAAAACTTTTTACTCTTTTAGAACTGTTTTCCGTGTTGTACATGTTTGATAATTTTTCTGTTTTCTATGTTTTATTTGTCATCATATGTAAAGCTGATTTGAAGCAATGCAACATTGTAAAAATAAAATATAAATGAAATTGAATTGAATTGTTGTATGTATCCTAATTGCATTGATGGAACATGCAAATTGGAATTATATTGTGTCTAAACACATTAGTTAATTTATGCACAACACTGTATTGTTAATTTGTCTGATGTAATCTGTGAAGATGAGTATGATGTGTACATTGGATGTTCGAAATCTCATTTCAAAATCTGCTTTGGGCCCTCAGACTACTAGGGCTGGCACTGTACACAGCAAACAACATAGGATACCGTTCATCAGTGGCCCTTGTGGTTGATTTTGGCTTCTCCCAAAGTCTATTCTCCACTTTTGCACCATTAAAGTTTTGGGGTTCTTTGCCACTGTCACCCCTTGTGTCACGAACCCGGTCTCTGTGGTCCCCTCCCATAACCGCCAGCGGGAACCGTCGCCAGAGTATTAGAGAACTACATTTACCATAAGCCCTGTACCTGGGCCATGCTCATCACAGGTGTGAGCCATCTGTCATCAAGGACCATATATAAATCCCCTAAAAACTGTTAATCATTGCGAAGTCTTGTTTTGCCACGATGAACAATTCTGAGCATTTTTCCTTGTGTTAGTTTCCCTGTGTATTACCTGGACTGTTTCTGGATTGTGATTGTTTGCTGCCTGCCTTGTATACTAGCCTGTTTAGCGACCACGACTTTGGATTACCTCTTACATTGTTGTTTGCTGTTGATTGACCCCTGCCTGTTTGACCTCGCTAATAAATTGCTTGCAAATGGATCCACAGTCTCTAGACTCTTCGTTACAGAAGACTTCGCCAACAATGGATCCAGCAGCAACGGCTTTTTGGCACACAGAGCTAACGTCACATGCTAACACACTAGCGGTTCAACGACAACAAATCGATCGTTTGGTGGCAATCACAGAGGGACTCGCTAGGTCTGTTCAATCGCTCCATATATCAGATAATCCATCATCTAACCCATTAGCATCCACCGCTACATGTGCTGCACCCGCCATTACCAGCCCGCGCTTGGCGTTCCCAGAGAATTCTGCTCAACCTACCTTTCCCTCATTCTCTGCTTTCCTGCAACAATTCAAAGAGGTGTTCCAACATCCTGCAAACGGAAAAGAAGTCAGAGAACAATTACTAGAGCTGCAGCAGGGAAATAAAATGGCAGCAGAGTATGCTCTTACCTTTCGCACGCTAGCAGCACAGTCTGGATGGAATGAGGCCCCGCTAAGGCTGAGCTATCAAAGAGAACTCAACCCAGAACTACAAGCTGAACTAGCATGCCGATGAGGGTAAAACTTTGGAACAATTCATAGATTTAAGTATAAGAATTAATAACCTGTTACGCTCCCGCAGGCCATCTACCAGAACAGTGCGCTCCAGAATCCCCACACCTCAAGAGAAACCAACAGAAATGCCCAGAGAACTGTCTAAGGACCCAGACCCTGAGCCCATGCAAGTAGGCTATACCCGCCTGACCCTGGAGGAGAGAGAGAAACGAATCAGAGAGAAATTGTCGTATATTCCCCTTGTCCCAACCTGAATCAGAAGCCATGAGGGATTATATACAGGAGGAACTCCAGAAGGGTTTCATAAGGCCGTCTAAGTCACCAGCCTCTGCCGGGTTTTTCTTTGTGAAGAAGAAAGACGGTGGGTTGCGCCCATGTATTGATTACAGAGGTCTCAATGAAATAACTATAAAGTACCGATATCCTTTACCATTAGTACCCGCCGCCATGGAACAACTTCGTTCAGCTAAATTCTTTACCAAGCTTGATCTCAGAACTGCCTATAACCTCATCCAGATCAGAGAGGGTGATGAATGGAAGACTGCATTCTCCACCACCACAGGTCACTACGAATATCTGGTCATGCCCTTTGGTTTAGCCAATAGTCCTGCGTGCTTCCACGCCTATGTCAACAATGCTTTCCGTGACATGATAAACCAGTGGGTCATTATATACATAGATGATATACTAATTTATTCTAATACCTTACAGGAACATGTCACCCATGTAAGAGCTGTTCTTCAGAGACTCATTCAACATCAACTCTATGCAAAGATGGAGAAATGTGAATTCCATCAGACCTGCATCTTGTTCCTGGGCTACATCATCAGTGCAGATGGAATCGTCATGGATGATAAGAAGGTGAGAGCGGTAGTAGACTGACCCTAACCCCAAACACTAAAAGAATTGCGATGTTTCCTGGGTTTTGCCAATTTCTAGACGCTTTATACGTCAATTCAGTTCTGTTTTGTCACCCCTTACATCTATGGTTAAGAAGGGAGTCAAGCGTCTTACCTGGAGTCCAGAGGCAACACAAGCATTAACAACGGTTTACCACAGCTCCCATACCACATCACCCAGGTCCCAAAAAAGAATTCATCGTAGAGATCGATGCATCGATCACAGGCATTGGGGCTGTTCTTTCCCAACGTCATGGTGAGCCCCCTAAAATGTATGCCTGTGCCTTCTTTTCTCATAAGTTGAGTCCCACAGAGCAAAACTATGACATTGGAAACAGAGAGCTTCTCGCCATGAAAGCAGCCTTCAAGGAGTGGCGGCACTGGCTAGAGGGAGCAAAACATCCGTTCACTGTTCTTACAGACCATCGAAATCTAGAATACCTACAATCTGCAAAACGGCTGAATCATCGTCAAGCTCGCTGGGCACTCTTCTTCACGTTTTCAGTTTAAGGTAAAATATCGTCCAGGTACTTAAAATACCAAGGCAGATGCTCTCTCATGCTTGCATGATACTCACCATGTTCCTCCTTCCCAAGAGCCCATTCTTCCAGCCTCAATATTTGTCGCTCCCATCAGATGAGACATCATGATCGAGATTCAAGAAGCTCAGATACAAGAACCAGCTCCACCTATGTGCCCTCAGGATTTCACTTACGTTCCCTTGGCCTTATGTCCACGAGTCCTCGCCATGGTTCACAACAGTCCCAGTTCTGGTCACCCAGGTATCACTGCTACCACAGAATAAGTTAGGAATAAATTTTAGTGGCCCAGCTTACAGGCAGATGTCATTGATTATGTTAAGAATTGTAAAGGTTGCAATATGGCTAAAGTCCCTCACCACTCTCCTGCTGGTCTGTTACAACCTTTACCTATACCCCAACGTCCCTGGTCACACCTGGCCATCAACTTCATCACTGATCTCCCTGAATCACAAGGTTGCACTACAATACTCACAGTAATTGACCGATTTTCCAAAGCCTGCCGGTTAATACCCCTAGCAAAACTCCCTACTGCCCTAGAAACTGCTGAAACCCTATGTAATGTTGTACTTTTTACAGTTAGAAATTAACATTCTATCAATTATTGCATATTGTTATTGTATTTTTATAATTGTCCTGTTTTATATAATTTTTCCAAATTCTGTACTGTTTTGTCTTATGAAAGGAGCAATATGGCGTAGAAATTAACTTAGAGGTATTTAATAGATATAATCCATATGACAGGGAAACCAGGCAGGAGCACACGAACACCAAAACTAACATTAATCCTGAAACATTAGACACTGAACTGAAAACAACTTATAAAGGACACTAATGGAACACAGACAGGTGAATGCGATTAAACTAAACAAGAACAGGAAAACAAAATATGGGCATACAAGAGGGAGAAACCAAACAGACGGTCCAACAGGGGTGTGACAGGATATGTCTTTACTATTTTTTCTAATAAATTACTGTTTTGTTTTGTGTTTTCTGTAAAAACACTGTTTTCTGCTTTGCGTTAATGAAGAATTGTGAAAAGCGCAACAGATATTAAACTGAATTTAAATTATATTTTATTTTCAACTTTTAGCCTTGGGAAATCCAAGCTAAAAGTTCAAATCAATGACTGATAATTAACCCCTTTAACTGGAAGGCAGGACTCAAAGTAATACCACTGCATTGTTGTTTTTAGTATTTGCTGTTTACATTAGGACCATTTGTTATCTACTATTCAAAGCTGGGCACTGTTAGTAATTTATACATTTCACATTTTTATGCATTTGGCAGACACTTTTATCCAACGTTCAAATTTTTTTTAATTTTTTCAAATTACTGTTTCTTCCCTAGGATTCAATCCCTTGTCATTAGCATTGCTAGCAGCATGCTATACGAGCTAAAGGAAAGTCAATATTACCACAAGGATGGGCCAAGAGTCATTCAAACAGCAAGTGTTAAGTGGATCTAAGACATAACCTTCAATAAGAATAAACCTGTAAGGCTAAGAATCAATTTTGTTGCTCAAATGACATTTTTTCAAATGACTCAAAGTTTTTTCATTTTTCCAAATTTATGTGCCCTGTGATGGCCCATGATATGGCCACACATCAGTGAGCGGCAATGCATGCATACACATGGGTATACACACACATACACACACACGCACGTCTTTGTGGATTTAATTTATATTTATTTAATGTATTCATTGCAATAAGACACAAACTCCGTTATTTTTCCTTTGGAATACTTTATTTACTTTCAGTACATTGTGACTAGTTGGAGTGCACACAGTTAAGTTCACTGTGCTGTTTATTTTCATTAATACATTTTTTTTTAGTTAAAGTTACCGCATGGTGGGGAGATGTGGAGGTAGCCGAGTTGCTGCTGCCAATGCCAGGCCCTCCTATTTAAAGGGGCACATAACTCACCTGGGCACATAACTCACCTGTGTTATGTGCCCAGGGGTCAAGTGAGTTCACCGGCAGAAGCTCAGAGGTCACCGCAGATGATCACAGTGGAGGTGAATGGAAGAGAATTGGCAGCCCTTATCGATACTGGGAGTGATCAGACCTTAGTCCATCCTAAATATATTCCTCCAGCCCTCATTAGCTTCACTGACAAGAAGGCTGTTCATTGTGTACATGGTGATGAGAAGCTGCTACCCACTGCAGATGTGTATGTGAAGGTGAGAGGACAAACTTATCTCTTAGAGGTGGGCGTAGCCGACAACCCAACAACCTTTTGGGTCATGATCTGCCAGTACTTTGGAACTTGTTGCAGTTGGTACCCACATGTAATATGGTTGTTACTCAAGCGAAAGCAGGCAAGGGGAATGAAAGGGAACAGTTGCTTGGTACCCTACCATTCTTCAATGATGATGTGGAAATCTGTGGCTCTGCTAAGCGCAGGAAGTCTTGTCGACAGAAAAGGTTGGAAAAAATTCAACATAATGCTTCAAAAGGGCCTGTTGAATCTCTTCCTGATTTTTCTCCAGAGTTTAAGCTGCCTGCTAACATTATTCAGCTACAACAAGAGGATGCTAGTCTCATGCCTTATTTGGAGAGAGTAAAGCAGGAGAACATAAACCTGGCTGACGGTGACGTAAAGGAGAAATATTGCATTCAACAGGGAATACTCTATTGTCAGCGTGGGCCAGCGACGCAACTGGTGGTGCCACGGTGTGTCCGTGAAGTTATTCTTACTCTGGGTCATTCGATTCCTCATTCGATTGGGCTGGCCACCTGGGGAAATGTACAACTCTCGCCCGGATCACTTCATATACTTCTATCTAAAATACTTCTATTGGCCGGGGTTGAACCAAGTATTGTAAAAGTTGCCCAAAATGTCAAAAAGTCTCTACCCAAGGCCCGTGTCGGGTTCCTCTCCAACCGCTCCCAATTATAGGCATTCCATTTGAAAGACTGGGAATGGATCTGTGGAAAGAAGTCGTTCAGATAACCGATTTATGCTTGTTGTAACTGATTACGCTACCAGGTATCCTGAAGTGTTTCCATTAAAGTCAATCAAGGCAAAGTATGTGGCAACCTGCCTAGTGCAGCTGTTCTCCAGAGTTGAATTTCCTAGTGAGACTCTAACTGATCAAAGAACTAATTTTATGTGACGTCTCCTGAAGCAGGTATACAAGTTGCTGGGCATCAAGAGTCTAAGAACAAACAGATGAACTTACTGAAAGGTTTAACCAGACCCTGAAACAGATGCTTCGAAAGTTTGTTTGTGACTCCGGCATAGATTGGGATCAGTGGCTCCCGTATCTCTTGTTTGCCTATAGAAAAGTGCCCCAATCCTCTACTGGTTTCTCCCCTTTTGAACTTTTGTACAGACATGAAGTGAGAGGGCCTCTCGCTCTGCTTTGAGAGATGTGGGAGGGGGACCAGAGAAGAGGTGAACCAACAAATGTTGTCTCCTATGTGGTGCAGATGCAGGAATGTTTGGAGAAGATGAACGCACTGGCTCGATCTCATTTGGCTGAGGCTCAAACCCGCCAGAAAACCTGGTATGATAAATCTGCCCGTGAGCAAAGTTTTGAATCTGGGCAGAAGGTACTGGTGATGCTGCCCAGTCATGAAAGCAAACTGTTGGTGAAATGGCAGGGTCCATATAAAGTCAAAAGAAAATTGGGGCCTACCACCTATGAAATTGCAGTATCTAATCAAGACCACCCTACACGAATCCTGCATATTAACCTTCTTAAGCAATGGGTCCCCTGTTCCGATAAAACTGCCCACAGCTTAATGATTAAGCAAGTGAAAGAGGAAGAAGAATCGGATGATCAGTACTTACCTTAGCCTGCTCCAGGAGATGTTGAGTCACCTGCAGCAACAGCAGGAGGTGAGAGACATTTGTTTACCTGGAGTTTTTTCAGAATATCCTGGCTTCACTATGTTAATAGAACATGACATTGTGTTGAAACCCGATGCTGTTGTCAGGAGAATGAGTTACAGGGTGCCAGAATGTCTCCAAGAGTCTCTGAGAAGGGAAGTCGATCTGATGTTGAAGTTGGGGATCATAGAGTCGTCCAAAAGTGAGTGGTGCCACCCTGTGGTTCTGGTTCCCAAAAAAGATGGTACCATAAGATTTTGCATAGACTTTCGTTATCTCAATTCTGTGACAAAGTTTGATGCTTACCCAACTCCATGGATCAGGGACCTTACTGATCGTCTGGGTACCTTCAAACTTTTGACAACCATAGATCTTTTAAGGGGTTACTGGCAGATCCCGTTAACCCAGCGTTCCAGAGAACTGACAGCCTTCAAAACCCTGTGGGGGTAATTCCATTTTAAAGTTCTGGCTTTCGGGTTGCACGGGGCACCAGTCAGCTTTCAAAGACTCATGGACCAGGTACTGCAAGAGTTGATGTTTACAACTGCATTCCAGGACATCAGAATAGCCTTGAGTAAGGATTCTCTGTTGCACAATCCTGATTTCAATCAATCTTTCATTCTCCAAACAGACGCTTCGGACAGAGGCCTAGAAGCAGTGCTGTTACAAGGAGGCCCTGATGCTCGCCGGCCCATTGCTTTCCTGAGCCGTAAGCTCTTTCCTATGGAAGTCCGCTATTCTATCGTGGAAAAGGAATGCTTGGCTGTCAAGTGGGCTTTGGACTCCCTAAAGTACTATCTCTTAGAAAGGGATTTCATACTGAAAACGGATCATAAGGCTCTACAGTGGCTCCAAAGAATGAAGGACACCAACAGCCGAATCACCCACTGGTACCTTTTTTTTAGTTAAAGTTACCGCATGGTGGGGAGATGTGGAGGTAGCTGAGTTGATGCTGACAATGCCAGGTCCGCCTGTTTAAAAGACCGTCGCGCTGCCTCAGCTGATTTTTAGTTCTGCTCGCATGTACCAGTGGATGGATGAACGGCAGGAAAATCTGAGACGCTAAGACTAAGGAATATTTGTTTAATTCTTTTGTTTGAATTTGTCTGGGGTTATTATCATTTTGTATTAATCTTGAGTTTAAGCATTTAAGTAGTTTGTGTGTTTGGTTGTTGTATCTTGTAGTATGTGTTTTTTGTTTTCCTCCCCTCTTGTGTTAAAGTGGACTAGTCCAATTGTTTAAAATGTGCCCTGTTGTGTCAATTGAAAGTCAGTTTGGTTAGCATGTCTTAGTTTGTTGAGTTCAATTTTGTTCTGTTGTTTTTTTTTTTGTTTGTTTGTTACTTTATAGGCCTAGTTATTTGATATGATCTTCCTCAAATGTCAACCATACTTTGGATTTATTAAAGTTAATTTTTTCATGCCCTCATTATTTTTACTGCTCGGTCCTTCACATGCCCTCATAATCTTTAATCAAAAGCTAAAAATGTACTTCCCTTAAACGATAGACCTTCTCTGATGACATCAGTCTGATGGCTTGGGCAGAGCCAAAGCTTAGTCTGCTGTCAGCTTTATAACATCTATTTTTCTAAACTCAATCAATTCCCAGTGGAAAAAACAATCCATAGCTTCAATTTTTCCATTTAATTTGGAATTGCATCACACTGAAGTTGGTTGCAACTTCCGGTTCATGCAGACTTTAAATTTGGCAGGCAGAACAAGACTGATTCTAGTCTCATTTTTGGATAGTCTTACTTAACAGGTGAAACAGACACATATTCCCTTTCAGGAACTCAAGTTGTGTCAAAACGCTTTGGGAACGCCTCCGGCTTTTATGCACTCTGAATCACGTGTAAAATCCGTCCAATCAAGGGGTGATATGTCACAGACGGGGTGACGTCATGACCAGGAAGCTTAAAAGCACATGCGCTGAGCCAACCAGCAGCTTCTGTCATTCAGCGAAGCACTCCGTGTGAAATTGTCTGTCTATTTATTGTTTGTCTGTCTTAGGAAGTAGGATATTTAAATAATACCTAAAGCTAAAGAAAAGACAAAGGGGTAGAGCAGGGGTAGTCAACTAAAATTTTAAGAGGTCCAGTTAGAGAAAATTTTTTGAAGCAAAGGTCCGGAAGAACACAATGACTAACTGGTTAGTGTGATATATATTTAAGTAGCCTAGTAGTTGTATCAACATCTGCATGCATTCAATACCTGACTGTTAAATCAAATGAATTCAGTACAATTCATCTTGCTGTGTTAGCATGTCTAGTTAATACGTTAATATTTTACTTTTCTTTATGGCAGATGATGCTGACATGGGTATTTGTTTTATTTTATCACAAAGCTCTTGTTTCTGTTTCCCCTCAAGTAGTGTTCAGCTACTGCACTCATGCATTCTTTGACAACCCCTCCATCAGTAAATGGCTTTTGGTGTTGACCCAAAATCCCTGCAACTCTGAGGGAAAAGTCAAAGTAAACTTTATTATCAATCAGACCATGTAACAGTGGTTACACAGTAGATAGAAATTGCGTTTCCCCAAACTCCAAATGTGCAAGTATTAATATAACACACAACATATAACATAAAAGTGCACACTGGCATTGTTCAACAAAGTAATTAAATAAACACAACATATACAGACAGACAGTGGGGTATATACATTTTGCACAGTGTGCCTGAAGTGAAGTCAATTATGAGGTTACTGGGGTGCAATGGTAAAAAGGTGCAATATGGTAAAGTGCAGGTGCAAAATAGCAGAATATATGTACAGTGCATCCGGAAAGTATTCATAGCGCTTCACTTTTTCAACATTTTTTTATGTTACAGCCTTATTCCAAAATGGATTAAATTCATTTATTTCCTCAAAATTCTACACACAATACCCCATAATGACAAGGTGAAAAAGATTTTTTGAAATTGTTGCAAAT
>JAZGTK010003412.1:0-27470 GCA_036877625.1 Ambastaia sidthimunki
AGATAGATAGATAGATAGATAGATAGATAGATAGATAGATAGATAGATATAGATAGATAGATAGATAGATATTTAATCTCAAAGGACGAGGTTTGCAATCAGTTGTAGTTCTAACCAAGTTGTTGTTGTGTATGTCAAGTCTTCAGATTTTCTATGGAAAGAAGTGAGACACTTTGACTGTATTGAAAAACATTTAATGTCAGTAAATGTTGACTGAGACTGTCAGACCCAACATTCTGCCTTTTGTGTTACACAGATTAAACAAAAAACAAGAAAAACATACAGAAATAAAATAAACATAAAGAAATACAATCACATAGGTTTGAAACAACAAGAGGGTGAGAAAAGGACATAAGCTTCATTTTAGGGTAAACAAAACAACTGTTAAATTTTCAACAATTTGCAACATCAAGCAATCCTTTCAATGAGAATTGTGGCATTAAGGTATTATTATGGTATGCAGAAATAAAATCATTAAAAACAATAATTATTGGCATTGCTTCAAGAAGTGGCAACCAGTGAAGTTGAATATAAATAAAGACTTTTAATATTGCCACTATTAACAGCAGACAGATATAACAATCCGGATTTTATCATCATCCAACGTCTTGAGACATCACACAGGTAATGACCAGACAAAATATATGAATTCCTCTGTTTAACTGCACATCCATTCAATCTTCCAGCAGCCATGATTCAGATCATTAATGACACAACTGTCTTTTTGCTCCATCAGTCAACAAACTCTCTGTAAAAGTGCTCATTGCTCATATCCGTTCACTCACTGTTTCTGGCTCATTTGAATAAATGTGCTTTCAAGTAAAACAGAGAAGTAATGACTTTCGATTCGGTGAGTGATTAACTCAGTAATCTGTCCAGAAGATTTAGTCTGATTTCAATTGATAAGCCATGAGATAGTTATCTTGATTCCAATTTGTGGAAAAAATATTAATTTGTTAAGCAGACATCACTCATTCAAAGCTTTACTATCAGTACTGCAAGAACGTTTTTGATAACTTTGACAACTTTAGAAAACGTTAGATAATGTTGTGTAAATGTTCCCTGTGAACTGGGTGTGTGCAGGTTTTGATGTTATGCACCAAAATGCATTAATGCAATAAAACACAAAAACTGACAAAATTAGCTATTTTCAGAAAGACACCATCCTTATGTTCATAGCTCTGCTCATACATTTCTTCAGTGAGCGAGCTTGCGCATTTCCATACAAACAAACCCTTAGAAAACCTTTAGACCTTTGTGGACTCTATAAGCCAATTGCCTCTTTATAAGAGCACAACCCTTATGTTTAAAAACGTCCATTCTGCCTAGCTTGCAAGCTAGCTGAGAATTATGCAGTTGCTCGTCTACCTTTCCAATTTCACTTTAACATTTAAAGTGTTGACTTTAACATTTTTTTTTTTTACAAAGGTTTAAAAATTAACCACAGATTTGAAAACTGTGGTAATTTAGTCATCACATGTTAACTAGCTGGTTGTTGTTTTTTGACCATTTCGTTCTGCTTGTGCTAATGGATTTGAGTGCACCATTCGACACCCCAAAACCAAATAATACCTTTGAAAGTCTTTAACAAAAAACTTGAAAATCTAGTTAGTTACAGCCATTAGCCATTTAGCTGACTCTTTTTCATCTCACAATACATTACAAGGACCGTTTCCCTGGAACTGCCTGGGGCTAAGTGCCCTGCTCAAGGACACAATAGTGACCGGTGCCAGTAATTCCCCGGTGCATGACTTTCCCCCTTTGGGATTTTGACCCCAACTTTGGATAGTTAAAGCTTGGATCTTTAACAACCGATTGTTGCCATTGCACAGTAACACTATAAGACATCAGATAAACTCTAATTTACTAAACACAAATTACTAATCTAACAAGGTATGCAAAACAGCAGCAGCGTGGGTGCTATTGATTCTGTTTTGTTTCACTATCATCTCAGTAAGAACACTGCAAGTTGCTTTTTGTGTTTTTCCCCCTCTAACAATCATCCATTTTAGTCACCAATGGGAGAAAACATGCTGAAAAATACAGATAAATATGTATTTGTTGAGCCAGACAGAGATTTTCTTAGATTGGAGATTGGGCAAAGAACACTGAGTTGTATAAAATGGAAGTGGAAAAAAAACCTTAAGCTTTCAAAGGAAAATAGCAGAAAACATTCAACTGTGTTTTTCTCTTCTTCCTTAACTTGTTCTTTACCATCTCAGATCATTATGTCTGACCTGTGTTTTGATTTTCGCCCTATCAAAAAAAAAACACCAATAGTTTCTCCAATAAACACCATAACTGCCACTTTTTCATGCGGCTCTCTACATAAGCACTTATTTTCCCCTTAAATATGGTTGTGTCAAATTGCAGCAGTCACAGAATGTTTGAAAATAGTCCCATTTAGTTGTTATCATGTTGGCTTGAAAAAACACGGCTGTCCAGATTATGAAGTTCTACTGTTAACAGATCTGCTAGAGCAATATCAGAGATCCCTTGACATTCTACTCAACGCCTACTCCAATTACAGCATGCAGGCTTCTTATCAATTCTAAGCAAAGTAAGAACTGCTGGTGGAAAAGATTCTTGTTACCGAGCTGTTCAGTTATGGCATGGACTTCCTGACAATGTGTGTGGTTGGACACACTGCACAGTCACACACAATAAATCATTGGCTGCCACAAAGACACCATCGTTTCGACAAAAGCATCATGAGACCATCACAGTGTAGCATCATTAGAGGAGTGTTTCAAAAGCAGCAGGGCAGTAAAGACGCCTGTGTAACAATATCCATCCATCTATTTTCTATACAGCCTATACTGAAGGATTTTAGGGAGTGTTGGAGCTTATACTAGATTTTGGGCTGAAGAAAGAGAGACCATCCATCTCAGATATTTAACAATATGGATATCATGTATCTTCTAATCTTCTAATATGAGCAAATTATTTATATTTGTGTATTTTGTGTGCATTGACTTCCATTGTACAGACACAAAGGTTTTCCACTGAGACATTTCTCAAAATATCTACTTTAGTGATCCACAGAAGATAAAAGTCATACAGGTTTAGAATAATAGTCTTATAAGTTTGCAATGTGCTTTTATTAGTTTTGTGCTCTATATGTGTCTATGCAGTTATTAACTGTTTTATCCAATCTGACTCTATAAATTACTAGTGATGTTACCCAATAGTTTCTCAGTCATAATAAATACCTAATTTGACTTGAGACTCTCTCACATAAACTCAGTTGATTGTCACCAGAAAATTTGAACCTTATATCACTCAGATTTTGATAAAACAACCAACCTGCTGTCTAGACATTATTTTATGTAGTAAAACCAATTATATAGTACACTTCCATCAGATTTAACCGCCATTATTTCAAGAATGTTGCTAGTTAGCAAAGCTAATTTTGCAGAAAACAGTATCTGATGGAAAATTCCTCTGTTGTATAAAGCAGATGGCTGTTTCAATGTGAGCTAAACTACCGCATTTCTCGTGTGAAGTGACTCATAAAATCAGTAGTAGCTCTGGTAGACTTATCACAGAATGATGTGAAGAGATGTTTGGCTTTGAAAAAGTTTATGCCTGTGAGAATCGATGCTCTCAGTGCAATCATGTGTCAAGGAAACAATGCCTCTATTGGCCTATATAACAGTCTGAAAATGAATTGGGCTCATTTTTGCATAGATCTGTACAGTGTTTTGCCTCTGTTCTCAGAGCTGTGGGGCCAGAGCGAGCCTGACAATGTACTAAACTCAAATTATTACATTGTTATTTTCTTTTCTTGTCTTCTTATTATCATCATTATAAATATGGTTGTAGTTGTTACTGCTATTATTAACAACCCAAACAACAGTCTCTAAAACAGCAAGCCACAATGTATTGTCATAGCCAGTACATTAGAGACCCTGCACATGAGGTCATTTCAGTAAGTAATTTGCTGGGATAATAGCTTCATAACACACATTTTGCTACAGACAGGACCTTTGGGATAGCCTATGACAGTCTTGCCTGTCAGTCAAACAAAATCATGAATTATATATATCCACATTTTTCTCAAACCATGAATACCTGAACAGACCCCAACTCCCCCATAAACTTCCTGTTGAACTGAAAAAAACAGAATACGACTCAGAACTTTGACACAGTGCTAGATAGCATAATAGAAAATATTTCACTAAATGTGTTCGGCTAGCAAGAATAACTCTAATGGCCATTTTGAGAGCAATCCAATGGCAGAGAGTTTTGGAAACCAAATATAACCACAGATCTTTTCCGGATATGGTTGTTTGTTGGCCCTTTAGCTGTGTGGATACTTATAGCACTGGGAAGCGTGGGCAAAATTTAAAATTATAGGACAATAATACAGATTGCCTGGTAACAAGGTTAAGTGCTGATAGGATTTGTGGAAAATCTCCAGCTGCTTTTTTGTGCAAGGGTGACTACAGCATCACCCTTTGGTGAGGAATAATGGCTCTCCTTTCAGGAGCATGTGAAATTGGATTGCTCATACAAAGTGCTTGCAGAGGATAAACCTGTGTTATCCAATTACCCCTCCAAACTACATTAAGAAAAGCTTTGGATGGAGAGCCCAGGCCACCTTGGTCCTATAAAACTCCCATAGCAAAGAGATCCTGGTGAAATTCAGGTATGTTGTAGGTTCCTCAGCCAATCATGAGCTATTCCAATCAACCTGAGCTATTCCAAGCGATTCCTTTAAAATCTCGTCATTAAAAAATATATTGTAGACCTCTTATGTGTGAAATCTCTACTGTAGATATGATGGAAAGACGCTGAAGTGTTTTGTATCCCACAAGAGCTGAATTATATGGGTTTGCTCTATGCAATCACATAGCAATAACCCTTCTTTGTGTAAAGCTGGATGAAGGGCACAGCGAAAAAAAAATTATGTTGCTGAATCCCTGGACCGACACAAAAGGGCACAACAAAAGTGGACAGGAAGGTTTAGAACATAAGAACCTGCAAACAATTGGTATCCCGCTAGGGGATAAAACTGGCACCTTTCTAATAACTGCTGTCTCCTACAGTGTCTCTGCCGACCATCACCACTATTTGATATTGCCTTCCAACAAACACACATGCTAAGATAAAAGCTCTGCTATACCATTGCAAGAGAGAAGAGAGAGTCGAACAAAGGTTCGAGTACCTCCTTGACTGGATAGCACCTCCCAGGAACACGGATCAAGGCAAAGCATTGTTACTGTGAGGTTGAGTTTAACAGTGTCATGGTATAAAAAGATGTTTTGTGCGGAGTATTTATATACAGTACAAATTGTATTGTCTTTTTATATATTAAAGGCAGGGCAGATTAAAAAGCATACGATCATGGCTTACGAGATCACGCCCCCTCCAAAAGCATAAGATCACGCCCCCTCTAGTTGTAAATGGAAGTATGCAAACTTAGTTTGACAAGTAGGACATCCAATCATTGCATTTGGACCAAATGGAATGATTGGATGAACATTTAATGGTCCTGCACAGGGAGTTTTCAAAGAAGATAAATAAATGTAGACCATTTAACTCAGTGTTATCAGGATGTGACTTTTAACCAGCATAACAAAACATGCATTTGGAAAAGATTGCCTTAAAGAACTTATATAGAAAGATGAACAATTATCCTATAAGAACTATAGAATTATATAGAGGAGAGACAGACATGATAAATGAGGTAAAACCATAAAAATGCTTCTTAATTGTGCAATTAAAGAATTACAGACACACAGTAAAATAACTTAAAGTAGAAATATTACGAGGCTACAAAGATTGTGAACTCTGTAACCACAATAATCAATTTTAAGGTTTTGCCAAGTTTTAGACAATTTGTTGCTGTGCAATGAAACACGCCAAACCAAATATCTCATTTTTGGTTCTGCTCTCCAACTCTCTGTGCATTATCTCAGTAAGAGTTCTTCAGCAAAAAGCATTGAGTTCATGCAGCCAAAATTCCTACCAATAGAGGGCAATAGTCTATTGCTAAACCCAGCGTGTGCACTCAGAACTTTGCTCAATAATTCCTGTGGTTCATTCTTCTCTGTCTTTGATATCGTCATATTCAAAGGTTTCAGAACAGTTAGACCTAAATACTTATCAGCTATTGAAATATGCAGCCATCCACAAAGGTGTTTTCATGCTGCCTTAATTTCTGGAATGTCTATTTTAAATCTATTATGACATTAAATCCCAGCATCTCATCTCAAAGCGTGCTGTCTTTTTGATTGTCATAAACTGACAGAGCAAGTCCCATCAGGTTTAAAGATAGTAAACCGGCTCTCTGCGGGAAGCAGAAACTCATGCTTATGCTAACAGCGTCCAAAGGTTTCTAGCGTGTCCTGAATTAGCCACATTTATCAAAATGATCACGATTATCCTGTTATTATGACGTTTCCAACCCCTCATCAAAAGCAGAAAAGCATATGTCAAATGCCTAAATGTACTGTATTGTGTGCAGGTATTTTGCCTATATAGGCAAGACGTATATGATCAATACAGGACAACTTCACAATGCAACCTGCTGCAAAGCTTTGCTAATTAAATATTACCGGTCAGCACAGTCACAGCACAATGATTTTGATTTAATGTATGTTGCCTTGTTTCAGTGGCTTGTGGCACTTCCAGAATTTGCAGTTTTTGCCTGCAGTCATAATTTTTTAATTGCTTTTATACCTCTGAGGCAAATGAAGCACAGAATAATAACTCAATTTAAAGGAGCAGTCGCATCATAATTCCAACAACAGTACATGTGCTTTCTGTTAAAGGGCTAGTTCACCCAAACACCATCATTTAAAATCAATTAATTATCCTGCAGATTTAAATCTAATTCATTTATGCATTCAGCAGATGCTTTTATTTAAAGTTGTATGGTTTGTCAGTACATGTGCACCCTGGGAGTCGAACCCACAACCTTTACCCTGCTAATGCAATACTTTACCAACTGAGCTACACGAACACAAAAGTTTTATTAACCATATAATTCTGACTATATTCTGATTCAAAGCTGCTGTTAAATGCCAGTAAACGTACTTGTGACGGCACATTCTATATTAATGCATCGAGTTAGTACTTTGCTTAGCAACCACAGTTACACAGTTAACAGCCTACAGTTAGAATAATTAACTCTAACACTTGGCACTAAAGCTGTTTATTCTGATCATTGTTAATAACAAATTGTTTTTTGAACTCTGTTGACTTTTATGATTATAAAATCAATTATCAAGCAATAAGCCACAAGAGGCCATGCGTTACAGTAATTTTAAAAATATTGTTGCATTGCCTCTCATGGTTTATTGTTTAAATATAATAAGGATGAATATGGACCAGGGAAAGCAGTGGTCACCACTTCACTTCAACTTTATGGAAAACATCCCCATTTGTGATCCACTCCAAGTCATGTGGTTTTGGAACGTCATGGAGAACAAGTGATAAGAGAATTTTTGCTTTTGAGTATAACTGCCAATTTTAAGTCACGATTAATGTTATAATTTAAATCTTGGGCATTTAGTGCTTAAAAACAATTTCAGTGGAGCTAAAAAAAACTTCTACGACATCTTCACAGTCCAGCTGAAGCACCAACTTTAAGGAGACAAGAAATTGATGAATTCTTTCAATGAATTAGTCATCCACTATTAACAGAGGAATGGACATTTTTCCCCTTTAAAAAAATAAGAACATGCTAGATGGATCCTGTGTCACCCTCATTAAAGTTGAGAAGTCAGTTTAAATATAGAAGGAGATACATATAGAACGTGCATGTCATTATGAGCAACATTACATTATGTAAAGCTCATTTCACAGAGCAGAGGAAACATCATTACAAACTGTTTCTGGAGTGTAACATGACTGCGTGACATCTAATTGGCAGAGTTGAAGTGTTGTAATTAGTGCGAGGACACTTTGAGAACCTCATTTGTGAGGCACGCGAGTATCAGGTCTGCTGCGGGTCACAGTCCACGCCCTTGATTCCTGGTTCCCTTCGTTCACTTAAAAGTATCTGCAAAATCCTCTACGGGCTTTAGACCTTGACTGGTCCAGAGTTCGAGCGAGATCCAGTGCCCATGACTGTGAGGAACACTTTGAAGGACGTTTAGTAATGACCTGTCCTCTCCACATGGCCTCTGGAGGCAAAAATCCACCGCTGTGATAGCACTCACAGATTAAGCCTACAAGCGCCGAGGTTGTGGGGCCGGATCAGAAGCTGGGGTCACCCTTGTCAGGGCGGTTCACGGTGATCACACAGGCCCACTGACAGGTCTGCTGGTCGAGTGGGACACAGAGGGACCCCAAGGCCCCAACAGGGTCCCCGTTTCTCCTCATGGCCCCTGGTGACTCACACTCACCCAGATGCTCTCAGAGTGAGATCCTAACATGATAGACCTGACACATCTCAAGTCTGTGAGCCTGATTGCTTTTGGCAGGCAGCATTTTTTAGTTCACTCCTGTGTGCTCGTGTTAATTTGACGACAGAGCCTCACAGCTGCATGGATGGCCGTGTGGTGGAATTTCATAAATAATATCGCTCTGTAAAGCATTACGCAGAACAAATGTAATGTGAAAAGTAACAGGTCACAGTTAAACCCACAAGGATATGGCAAAGTGATTCAACATTAATGAGCTGCTGTCACATTTCCTACCTCTGGTTTTTATGAATGTATTCATTTATTTATTATTTGTTTGACCCCAGAGGAGAAAAATAAACGTACTGTCGCATGTGTGCGCAGAGACTAAAGAAGGTACTTGAAGAAATTAACTGTGTTTTTCATGCATTAGTCAGATTTAACTGAAGAACTTCATCACCGAAGAAAAATAAAAGAGATGCGTCGAGTGGCAATCCCGCATGCTCGGAACGACAGAACAAATGATGGCAATTAAATAATGGATTCGTTTATTCAATCAAATCAGAAATAGAAAGGAAATTGAATTATTGGAGAGTCACTCAGGATTACAAACCAGAGGAATCTCTTCAAAACTAAACACTGGTACCATTATTGCTCGATTCTACTGTTGAAATGTGAAGGACTGTTAATGGATTTATTTTCAAGCATTTTAATAAGCACTCACAGACTCATTGTGGCCCATGCTGATTTGTGTCAAGCTTTGTAAAGGGCCAAAAAGAAATATAAATATATTCCAAGAAAGTACTGCAGAAAGAAAGTTATTTGCTGCGCAAGGATTTGGGACCTGTATGTGTAAATGAAAAGGCCCTGATGTCCCGATATATCCTTGGTAACTTGTATTTTAAAGTGTAGTGCACAGAAACACCCTTCAGCGTGAAGAAGGCAAAAACGAAAGTGCAAACTTCATCTGAAAGGCAGCTGATATATCTAGATACCCCAAAGAAATTGTCTGTAAAGTGCAAAGAAAATGGTGAAGGGCTACAAATAAAGCATGGCTTAATTTATCTAATAATGAAAGCAAATGTCTCGAAGCAGTAGCTCTGTAGTCAAATTAAGCAGCATGTTCATTAGGGATAGACACAGCAGACTAAGTACACTTCAGAGCTGTAAATCTAATAGAGTTAGTGCTTACTGTGCACAGGGACTGCAGTGGAAAGGCAGGGTGGGTGGAAATATTGGCAAAACACCCCACTGGTCAGAGGAAGCTGAAAGAGTTTATACAATGGTGTCAGTCACTGTTTTAAGAACATGTTTCTTTTAAATGTGATCAAGAGTCCTGGACATTTCTCCACTGGCCATATGCCTGTAATCTAGTACAGTATCAGACTGGTCACCTGTAAAAATATCAATTTTTAGGCCTCAAAATAATATTAAAATAACAGTATTTTTTAAATGGATTTCCTGTGCATGCCCCCTGCCCACCATTGGTCAGTCAAACTGTTTGCCCTGCCCCCAATATCACGCCAGCCGTACAGCAAATGTTGGAATACAGAATGCTATATATAATAATAATAATATAATAATCAGGCCAATGTTTTGAAAGAACAACAGAGACAGCGTTTTATTGACAGATAAGTCAACAAACTACTAACACTGCAGCTAATTCTGCATATTAGACCAAAATAGAAGCATTTTAACCTGAAAAAAATTACACAGAGCTTTTTTAAAGGCTGATGATTTTAATTTGAATTACAGCCCAGCTAACAATTTTAGGTTGTAGAGGTTTAGGTAACAAAAATGTTATTTTGAAAATAGGTAATTTTTGATTTATATGATATATAACATTAAGAAAGTTACTGCAAGAATGCTTTTTGATAACTGAGAATGTTCCCTGTTAGCTGGGAAATTGCTGCCTCAGTGTATTGTGGAAAAATGTGTGTAAGATTACTAAAAATAAAACATACAGTAAACATACAGTAGTTTGTTAATAACTTGCTTTTTATTTATGCGATCTACCACTCGTACACACCAATACTATCCACTTGATAAGATATGAAAAGGATTTTGCTTGTTTTTCACTCAGCGGTTAAAACGCATTGTTTGAATCTGCCAGCAGGAAGGGCTGAGAACTGATAAACAAACCAGCTTCAAAGGTGCATGAGATTGTGGGCTTTTGTAACGGTGGTTATTACCAGAAGTAAGCAAACCTAGTAATTTAGTCTCATGGGAACATTGTAAGCTTCACTATATGGCTCATTGTTTAGTCTCTAGGTGCTTCACTTCTCGACATAATACTGTTGATACTCCGTCACAGTTGTTGTTTTTAACAGTTTGATCTTGCTCTATGTAAATTATGAATCATTTCTGGAGAAAGTGCAGACATTAGCCCACTCTTTCAGGTTCTTGTGCCAAAGAATTTATGCATTTGCTCTTCACATTTCATGGAATTGCATTGAAAGCTCGGTGCTCTTTGCATTTCATTGGTCAACAGCACTCAGATTATTCAAATGAGCCATGTTGCTCGTTTGGTTTATTGAACTACAGTGTTCCTTTATATAAATGATTTATCATGGCTTTTCACTATGAATTGACTGTATACCCAGCTAACAATAACAGGTCAAAAAACCTAACGTTTCCATTAAGTAACAAAAACGTTAAAAATGTGTAGGAACGTTCAAAATGCATTATTCAAACATTTCTTAATTCTGTAATGTTTTTAAAACATTACAATAAATATGCAATAATGCTTTTTGTTAACCTTGGAAGAACCTTTAGAGAATGTTACCCAACATTTTGAGATCGTTCCCTGTTAGCATGGTATGCAACAGGTAAGCTTAAGCTTATAATACCATCTTAAAATGATTTCTGTATTAGTCCTAATATGAACACAGAAATTATTCTCACTACAATAGCTATGAACAGTAAATACTGTACTGTATTATTATTAGATTTATCTTCTGTACTATCTACAGAAAGGCTATTCTGGGTGCATTACTGTTTACTGTTTACAAGGGAATTAATTTATTTTGATGGCTGATGAAAAGGTATAAAGACTTATTTGTTATGAATTATTTTTAAATTACACATAAATATTAGCTTTGATTTACTTAGACATAATTGCTTGCTCTGTAATTTTATCTTTCATACCAAACTATGTGTGCTGATATTTAGTATAACAGCACTGGGATGTTTTAATATTTGTATCCCTCCATTTGTCTGTGTCCGTGGTGCTCCAAATCAGCGGTGCAGAGAGGAAGTGGAGCGGGGAAGGGACTGGTGTGATTTTGCCTGGAGCGAATAGCAGGTTTTTTGAAAGTCAAAGCGTCACTGCTTTCTCCAGGATCACATCACCAGTATCCATGAAGTGTGCAGGAAACAGAACATGGAAAACCTGGAGTGGAGCTGGAGCGGAATGGGAGTGATTACGGAACACTTTGAGTGGGAGGGGAAAATTGCTGTTGCTTTACTGACACACTCTGTGCTAATCTCTGTGTTGCTTGGTGACAACGTTTGTTGCTTTGGATTCCTTTGGAAGTATTGTCTGAGAAAAAAATATAAAAACTAACTGGTCATATTTTGTCTGAAATGTAAGTTACTCGACTGCCAACAGTCAAATGATATAAAACAGAACACTTGCCTTGTGATATTTCTTTGGTCCCGCTCTGTAGCGCATTTGCATTCTGTTTTCATTTCCACAACCACCAATTATTGGTAGTTTGGGTTTCTGATGAGACTTTGAATCTAGGGTAATTTCTTACTAATCTCCTCTGTTTAACTCTATTTCCCAAAGAATTTCTTACAAAATCAGGATCTGCTTCCAAATTTCCAAATGTTATGCTCTCTGTTGCCTTATTTTGGTGATATTTTACATTCCTTTCGCTGTGCTATTTTTTGTTGTTAAAATTCATGCAGCCTCTCTGAACAAAAATATTTTTTCTGTTCAGATCCAATCTCAGGACCACACATTCCTCTCCGCTGGATCAATAACAAGTCAACAGGTCAAGCTACCTGATCATCTTTCAAACAAAAGCAGAGGAAAAAACTGCGATGCTATGTTAGGAAACTGTATCTTGCTCTGAGATAATAATTGTTGGACTGAAATCTTTCCATGTGCTTCGACTGTCTTGTTTGGGAATTAAAGACATAACAAAATAAAGTGAATTATCATAAATGAATTGACATAAATGCTGGTATTAATGTTAACATTTTCCCCTCAGAATTAAAATTAAATCAGCATTTATACCTTTAATGAGGTTCTAAACCTATATGACTTTCTTTCTCTTTATTGGACCCCAACACACAATACAGGAACACAACAGAAGATGTTTACACTAGCACACAATACAACAACACAACACAAGATGTTTACACTAGCACACAATACAACAACACAACACAAGATGTTTACACTAGCAGACTTGTTTGCAATGCTCTTTGCTACATATGAAATCAGATGGTCTCCAGGAACCTCCAATTTCCCACAAGAACAAGAAATCAACAGTTCTCAAAACTTGCTTGCTACATTATTACTAAAGTTATCTGAGAACATATTATAGCTTTGAACGTCACAGACCAAAATTAAAGCAATTATAAGTTGAAATTCTTGCCCTCCACACTGGCACTGACATCTGTATGCTAATTTTCCAATATGGCATGTTTTGATTGGTCAAGTGACACTTGTGCGTTTTCCATGTGGTTCTGGAATTTCAGACAGCCCATGAGTCATACAGGCTTTTTACGAGCTCGGCCCCTGATCCCCATTCACTTTCACTGTATGGAAAAAACACCTCTGAGATTTTGCTTCTAACTTCTATTTTTGTGAGTTTGGAACGTCCTGAGTGTGAGTAAATGATGAAAGGTTGGTGAACCGTTCCATTAACATCACATTCACAACCAATAAGATTCTGAAATACTGATTTTTTTACACCTTCTAAAATTGTACTGAGGAGACCATCAGGAACATATTGCCGGATGAACAAAGACTCGGTTCCTAATGTAGCTGCATTTTGATAATTCAAAAGCATTAGATCATTAAAGCCCTTTGAAACATCTAATTATACATACATAATGCATTCTCGTTTCAATCTGTGTGCCGTTTATAAAGTTTCATTTCAAAATAAATCACAAATCACCTCTACATGGAGTCCCATCCATCCTCAAAGACTTCATGTTCGCCGTAACCGTGGAAATGTAATACTAGTCTAGTGCCATCTAATCACTGTAACTCAGAGTGTTGCATTTGTCATCATGTCTTTTGAAAGAAGCCGCTGCACTCTGGCTAAAATAACTGTGAGCTAATAAAAGTTCAATTAACAGGACTGAGTGCAGACTGAGGGAAACCTGCCATAGCCAGTTTGTTCCACTGGAGTCCTGCTGAGAACAGTCGCAGACTGATATTAGTTTTGACATAGTTTGCTTGCACCTGTCTGAGCTCAATTACCTAAATAACAACAGCTTTGAAAATATAATAAGGAACGTCAACTAATTTTGCATCCCTCCACCTTGTGCGGCGAAACCATAAATAAAGGCCCAGGACAAGCTTTTAACGTCCATATTTCACAGATATTACTTCAACAGCCATACAGATAAAACATGGTATTGTGTTTATTTTCTCCTTGAGGGTTGATCCACTTTCTTACAGTATAAAGAAAAACAATAACAATAAAGAAATAAACAAACAAAGCAAGTAAAATAGAAGAAAAACATGCTGGGGTCAAACTGTAGTAAAAATGTCAGAATACAGAGACAAAATAAATTACATAACGTCTTTACCCAGCGAAAGAATAACATTTCACTAATGTTTCCATTAAGCACCAAAGTCATTAAAATGTTATTTTAAAAAATATTTTTAATAAAAGTATTATTTAAATGTTATTTAAACTTTATTTAATTCTGTAACTTTTAAACAGTCTACGAACAACTTAAGAATAACAATTTTACGCAATTATATATAATGTTTAAAATGTTCTAGTAACATTACTGCAAGAACATTTTGATAACGTTAAGAGAACTTCCAGAGGACATAAGTCAATGTTCTGAGAATGTTTCCTGTTAACTGGGTAGACCTAATATTGTGTTAATGCACCAACTAGAGAGCCCCAACAATACTGCTGTATGTACTGCAGGCTGGACAATGAAATATTACTCAGCAGCAATTCACTTTCTAAGAACTAATACGGCTATTGTAACAAGCAATGCATAACGATCCTTAATGCTTTTATAATGACATTTGAGGGTTAAGCCCATTTAAGGAGGAAAGAGTAGAAGTATAAATCAATGTTTTATTATTATATGAAAACATATTAGCATTGATTTTCCATTGCTGGATTATTAGAATTACAGCAGAAATCCTGTGTATGTGCTATGTTAATGGTCCTTTATTATGTATTGCAATAATAATTTTGCCCCAGTTTAAAGGTCTGTTCATCTTAAAATGCTTATATGTTGCAGATAGCACTTTAGGGAACAAATTTGCGATAGTGTCGTAAGTATTCCTAGTTTCTTGTTAAATTAACTTTTTTAGATAAAAGAAACCTGGCTGGGTATTTAAATGCAGTCTGTAGGCATGTTCTCACCATAAATTGTCCTGTGAGTCCTGCATTGTGTTTTATGCTAGTCTGAGCAATCAAAGATAATGTCACCCCTCATGTCTATGACCATCAGAACCTTTTCCTCAGATAACCGAGATGAATATGATAAATGTAATACAGATCTCTAACAAACCATTGACATCACTAGAATTTGCCAGAAGGCTCAGCTGCAATAAAGGTAGGGTCAGCAAATTCAAAGACGCTAGCAATAGCAAGCTAGCTTTAAAAGCATAGGAACCCGCCCTCCATTCGCAGTGATCTCCAAAGCCACACCTCCTCCAATGTACAAAAACAATGCAAATACACAGTTTCACAGGCAAGAAGAACATCTAATCATTACAATCGGACTGAATGCAATGATTGGACGAACATTTTATGGTCCTGCACCTTTCTCAGAAGACATAATAATATATAAAAATACTTTGTGATTAATCAGGATATAAAAAGACTTTCAACCAGCATAACACAAAATGTTTCTGGAACAAACCGCCTACCGTGCCTTTAAAGGAGCTTGTGACGCAGAGGCAAGATTGACGTTGTGTACCTGTATTGTGTACCTGGCAGATCTCTGGTCAATACTGTAACTACAGTACGATACAAAACCTGAGGGTGGTCTTGAAGAGAATATATATACGGCAGAGCTCTCTTCCTTAACCCCAGGAAGAGCAATTTAAATCGTGAGACAGCCTTTCTCAAATACATTAAGCTTCACCGGATTTATTTATTTTTATATTTCTGCAAAGTCTGTGCAGGACAGGATATTGTGCTCTTTCCTTTAGTTTATACGAGATTGATTTTCTTATAGCCTGTAGAGGCAGATCCTGAGGGATCCATAGTTCTGGTGTTGCCAAAGACATCCGAATATTGAGTGTGGGAGTTCACAAATGTTTGGGATGTACTGCATGAGCTGCAACTATAGTTACGAAAATTACTCCCGACAAGACTGTTATTCAAAACATGTTGCTAAAATGATACGTGACAAACGATTGTGCCACAATCATTTAAATTATTATCAATTTTAAGGCATTCCACACCAGTGAAACATTCAGCAATGTTACTTATAAAATATGGAATGAGCAAAGGTCTCGTTGATGAAGATCAGAAGACCAAAACGTTACGTTGTTAAACGTTGCATTGTTTTCTTTGCAAGCTACAGCTGTAGCAATAAGATCTCAGAAAGAGCAACAGTTGTAAAACTACAATGATAAAAAGATTCACATTAATGATAGTTCTAATACATGTTGCATCATTGGTTCCTGATCGTAAAATTCAGTCAAGCTCTGACTTTTCTGTATATTGTGATGCTGGTATGTCAGTTAGATATTCTCTTATGAAAAACATAAGTGATCTCATGCATGAGTGAATCAGAGCAGCTGTTTAACGGTCATTTTCCACAAATGAAAGTTTCGACAGCATTTTGGAGATGATGTGCGAACAGACATAACGGTTAAAAGAGGAAAAGTCGTTGCTTATGTGAACAGCAGATGTGCTACATATACCAGAAAAAAATAATCCGTCAACTTCACTGCAATTTAACAGCTTTCATGTGTGAAAACAGCAAACAAAAAGAATATATATATTTATATACATACATATACATACAGTATATGTACACAAAAACTAACACAGTTGAAAAAAAAAATTATCCCCTGGGAACAATCAACACTAAGAGGAACAAGAAAGATGAACATGACAAGAACTTCAAAATAAAAGTCTATACACACATACAAAATAAAAGACAGATGTGACCAAAAGCATGACACGATGATCAACAAAACCACACACAACAGCGGTGTGCAGTGATGGTTTCCCGTTTCCTTACATAAGTGCCATTTGTCATAAGCAGGGCCATTGTCAAGGAAAGACAACTGGGAATATTGTCCCTGTTGTCCCAAGCTCTGAGATAATGTGGGGCCCACCAAGCTCTTTTATAATACAGCCTATTTATTGGGCCCAGAGGAAAGGGGGTCACCCAAAAGTTTGTGTCCTGCCACATAAAATTACTTAGCTAACAAGTTTAGGTTATAAGAACTTTTCTGTAACTTTCCAGGACGTAACAAAAACAATAAACGTTTTATTTTAATTATTCAAGAATGGTTCAAAAATGACTTTTTTTTACATTTTTAACATAATTGCTTGGTTATAAGAACATTATTCAAGTATTTTTACAATCTGTAACGTTTTCAGAACGTTTCACTAACAACTTAATAACATTTTTGATACATATTACGTTAAACAAACCCACTAATGTTATTGCAAAAACATTTTTGATAACATTGAGAGAACATAAGCCAGCGTTCAAAAAACCTTCCGTTAGCCGGGTAAACAATGGCCCTAATCAGACGCACCTGTTTAAAACCATTGAGATGTGCAAGCAGCCCAGATGTTCTTTATTTTTCTGAGCTATGAATAAATACACGATCCATAATATTGTTTTAAGAAGGTTTTCACAATTTTGCACTTTACCCCAACAGTATGTGCATCACAAATTATCACGACTGATTGTGATACACCAAACAAAGTAAAATTAAAGTTAAACATGGAAAAATTCCTCTAATAAATGTACAGTAGAGTATTCTGATTATTGCAAAATATATATATCTGTAGGCGGAAACATCTGCTGAATATAGCCATATATGTACAGGATAAAAAAATACTAGATAAATATAATAATATCTCTGAAAATAGCTAATGCTAAATTTAAAATAGAAACGCTTCCACTCTCTCTTGCCTTGATTACTCCATGTCACAGAGAATAAAGTGTTTGTTCTGAATTATTGTGCGGACAAACAAAATGATCACTTTGAAACATTCCCAGTGGAACGGCTGTTACAGGCAGCATCATGTTTACTTGTCAACAGAGCATGCATTTATCATGCAATGCGTGTCTTTGTGCATAGTCCAACCCCATCTATTTTTTCCCTGTCCAGTTAATGGGTATCTAAAATTAGACAAGGAGCTTTTGTAAAAAGGGTCAATGATTTTTAAGGGTTTCCATTGCACTAAATCCATTTCCTATTACACACATCTTACTCTGAAGGTTTAGATTAAGATGAGCCCAAGTGGTGCTCGGATGAGCACAACGTTCAGGTTTTTGACCGTTTGAAAGCGTCTCCTTCCATTTTATATTCACAGCACTTCATTAATCTTTCAGATAGATTTCACTCATCTGTGCCTCTGTTCTAATCCTGCTTTCTGCTTCACTTACACATACTCTAATGATGGAAATATGCAAGGGCTCTGAAAGAAGACGCCACTGAATATATGATCACTCACTCGCTGGCTATGTCTATATATAATGTATGTTATGCTATTATGTACAACACCTGAGTAGTTTTTAATTCCCACGTGTCGACACGTGACGCCTGGTCACCGAATGTTACTATTCCGTGAGCTAGAAATGTTTATAGTTCTCAACACTCACTTCCTGGGGCAACAACTAATAGGAAAATAAGAACAGGTGTTGAAAAATTTAGTAGCTGTGACTGTAAATATAGTTTATGTGGCAGAGAAAATGTAGCGATTCCAGCATCAGCCGGGAAACAGAGGAAGCAGTTAATCCCCTGGGATACTGTCGTCACACTCCGGTATGTGTCACAAATCCGTTTATGGATACAGGTAGACACTTTGTTGATTAACTTATCTTTTGTGCCATTGTTTAAAATGGAATATGAAATTATTTCACAATGCAATTCACTAAGGATGTTTTTCCCCTCCAGTAGTACACAGCGAGATCAATTTAATAAAACTTCTACCCGACATACAACACGTTTGCTGGTTCAGAAGGTGTGACAGTGACATGGAAAAAGCTTTTGAAATGCACCAGTTATTGGTTGTGTCCATATAAGGCTTAGAAAATACTGGCCCTATATAGGCATTAAAGGTAGGGTAGACAGTAAGCGACAGCAGCCTAGCATTGAAAGCACAAGATCAAACCCTCCCCTTAATGTGCTCTCATCTCCACACCTCCACCATCACATGAACGCATTCAGAGTTTAACAGGCAAGCGGGACATCCAGTCATTGTAATCGGACCAAATGCAATGATTGGACGAACATTTTATGGTCCTGCGCCTTCCACAGAAGGTACAAACTTATAAAAATATATTTAGACACTTGCTATCAGGACTTTTCAATCAGCAAAACAAAAAATGTTTTTGAAATCGCCTATCCTACTTTAAATATGTTTACAATAAAAACATGAATCGTGAGAAATCTGAACCTTTACCACAAGTCTTTTAATCATAATGAGTGCATATACTGTAGACACACTGTTGTCTCAATATTTCTCATTTGTAAGTCTCATCTGAAGAGAATGAGCCATCTTATCATGAAGTGTTGAATGCACACGTTGAGTTGAGCTCCCTCAGGCAGAGCAGGAAAGCTCCTCTCGTTCCCTTGTTGATTTTTGTCACTTTGACAGATATGATTTTCTTACTAGTGCATAGGACAGAGTATTATAGTCTCATTTAAGCCATTCTTTCTGGAGGTTCGGATGTAGTCACATAAATGTGCTTGTTAGACATGAGTAGAAGTGACACATTTTCCACTTACATAGTTTGCTATTGTTCTTCAACAGAGAAGAGATGGAGCACCATCAATCTACAGTACAATGCGTTCAGTTATCAACTTGAAGAAAAGTTTTCAAAACTTAAATTGTTGTTGCTATTTCACAACATTTGCCAGTATATATAAATTCATACATATAAATCTTTTAAATATCATTGGCCATTCTAGAACTTGTCAATTGTGCCATAATATAAACTGTGAGTTAATGATACTTCTCAAAAAACATCTTAAATTTTTAAGTGGCAATTATTACAGTGGTTCTCTTTGAACAAAAACAGCAAGCCATGTTCTGGGTAAAAACACTCACCATGTTGTTTTTCGCTGCAATGAAATACCTGAATTTATTTAACACTTCTGGGGCAATTACCTTCTTTAGAGAGACCTCGGATGTATGTGCTACTCATGATCAGCTACAACAGAGCCATGTTTTGATAGTGCCACACTGTTCACACTTTTCAATCACCTATGAAAAGTTCCTTACAGCTGTCCCTGTTTAAGGAATGTGATAGGAAATATTTTAACATCAATAAAGTTACATCACATTAGGCCCTGAGACCTGCTTCTGTACATCTGGTTAACAAGCACTGACTTATCCTGAATAACAATTAGTGTAGCTGACGTAGTTAGTTGACATTTAACAGAATATTAATGTGCTTGTATAACATTTATATACACTTTAATCTTTACAGCACTCGTTATAGAATAGACATCATCAAAACTATGTCATCTTCTCATCGTACACCAAATGAAGAGCGGTCCAGAAATTTCTCCAAGTTTCATCATTCTCCCCATGTCTTATTGATTTCTTTAAGCTGTGAACATGGATTGACAACCTCATTCAAACATCAGATTTCAAGGATCCAGGACATCATAAAGACAACAGAGACAGACCTCAGACGTGGCCACGATCAGACCGTCTTGTCTACTCATTGAACTCTGAAGGGCCCGCAGAGGTTGGGGGGATGAAGCGTCTCTTCTGTCTGGTGTCTCAGTAATATAATTGTGATAGCACTCAACTGGAAAAAGTGCCTGCAGTAAATGGTCAATAAAAATTTGTCCGTGTGAGTCAAGTCTCCATCATATTCCTGCAATCAGCCCTGAATTATTTTTATTTTTACAGAAGTGTCTAATAAGTGCAAAATACAGTCAACATTATAATACAGTCTTGTGTGGACAATTATTTATTCATTGTTTTACATCTCCAGCATCTATGGCTACAGTTATGGCAAGAAATAGTTAATTTACACACAAGTCAGGGAAGAGGAATTTAGCGTGTCTAATTCACCTAACCTTCATGTCTTCAGACTGTGGGCGGAAACTGGAGTGCCTGACACAAACCCACATCAACACAGCGAGAACATGCAAACTCCACACAGAAAGGCCTCTTGGTTCAATTCAAATTCAATTCCAATTTATCTCTTTTTTTACAATGCATTGTTTTAAAAGCAGCTTTACATATAATAAAAATAAAACAGAAAACAAGAAAGTTATGAAATATATATATATAATTGAATACAGAATATATGGTATTACTGGAAATGTTATTGTTCATTATAAGATGTATATTAATAAAACTAAATAGGCATATTTGCCATAATAGTCAGATTCAACCAGGACTCGAACCCGGGACCTTCTTGCTGTTAGACAAGAGTGTTCCCCACTGAGCCTCCGTGCCTCCCCTTGTGTGGACAATAACGCACGATTATTTGCAAAAACGATGTCAAAACATTGTAAGACATGGAATTAGTTGTATGTCAATTAATTCGTCTATTACTAAAACACCTTCATTAAACCTCAAAGGACATATGGTATCTGTGCGACTTGTTACCTCCAGCAGTCACGAAGCGTCGCCGAGCTTTCTTCCAGATAACGAGCTCAGCTAGTGCTAAATTTTTAATTTTTAGTGATGAAAAGAATTCAATGAAAATGTTCTCGACCTCATTGCATTCAATGCACTTATTGTAGGTGAGGAACATAAATAAGCAAGCTGTTTTCTGCCTGCCACACACCGCCTGTGGCCATATTGTAATGAAAGCCCTGATGTTGTGTATAGGGCCTTACGGTTGTTTGAAAGAAAGAAACGAATTAGCACCGTGCTGACTATAAAATGCCTCTGCGCTGAAACGTATTAACAGACATTGATTCCTGCCCAAGTTTTTTGATCGTATCGTAGATATTTCATTGGCCCACTTTTTCCTCCACTGAAGGAATATAATATAGATTTCTTATGTAGTCGATATAGGTGCCGTGTGCTGTTTTGAAGATAGATGAAGTAGACAGAAATGCTGACCTACAGTAAAAGGTCACTTTCAGGATAATAATGAAGCATCTTCTCTTATAATTTTTAAGTGCATATTATAAATCTTGCTTATTATTTAAGCTCACAGGCAGCTATAATGATATGGCAGGCATAAATCAAATCAACACGTTCATTTGTCATTATATTATGTTTTGTAATTATTTATGTAAAAGATAATCTATAATGCAGGCAGATGCATTTAATACGTAAGTGTTTGTGAAATGAGGTATTAGGCATTCACGAAAAAAACGTTATAACGATATCATTTTGTCTCAACAATGAAAAATTAAAGTTGAGCTTGCAGAAACAAAATTGTTACAACTTTTCTACATCTATATTTTCATCATTTCTACATTTAAGTAATTACAGTCAATGAAAGAAAACTGTACAACTTTATTATTCATGGAATATTCAGTATATGACCTCCATTACCCCATCATTTCATCAACTCACAACAAATACAAAAATATGATATTAAACATCTGAGAGCTCTTTGTATATTAGAAGTTTGTTCTTTGCATCACTTGCTTTGTAAATAAATAAATAGCAATGCACTTTGCTTTATAATTTCCCCTCTATATACCAGCCAACAGTCACAACAGACATCAATAAGATTGGTTTGCTGAGACTCTCTTTGAGAATATTACATTTACAATATTGTTTATCCACTGCGTCTGTCTATATTCTTCTAAATTTAATTCGAAGACCAAGAGATTTGTCAGGAATTTCAACTTATGTTTTATACATGTTTTCCCTTCAAGTACAACCAAACTTATATTACAGAGCTGAATCAGGGACAGTTCTGAGGATAAATACATTATATACGGCCCTCTTAGAGTCAGAAAACTCAGAAGTACGTGACGTTCAACTTTTAATGACTGCATATCTAAGGGTGAACACAGGTCTTCTGAATTAATAAACAAAATATAAATAACTCAGATATTGACCTAGTTAACAGGGAATGTTCTCAAAACGTTGGCTAACATTATGTAAAGTTATCAAAAGTTCTTGTAACATTAGTAGAGCATTTTTCTAACAGTATACAGTATATCATGTCAAAATTTTAACTTCAGTTATTCTTAAGTAGTTAGTTATGTTTGAAAAATGTTCTTATAACAAGCAGTAAAATGAATATGTCTAAAAACTTTCCTAAAATGCTTCCAAAATTTGTTTGTGTTACTTAATAGAAACGTTATGGAAACATTCTTACAACCTAAAATTGTTAGCATGGCAAATCACAACACATAAATCACCACCAGACTAAATGTTACTGTACAGCCAATTGCATTCTGGACTGTATAGCCAAGCAATTTGTATATCACAACTTACAGTATGTTACTAGCATATATCACCAATAATGTGATTATATCACAATTATATACATTACATTCCCAGTTTACACATACAAAATCATTGAGCTAACATGTTCTCGTGTAAAGCAAAACAAAACTTCATAATAATCACAACCGTATCTATTTAAAATTAATACGCCGATGTATTTTAAATCACCATTCAACAGCACATTTTTAATGCCGTTTACTGTATG
This sequence comes from Ambastaia sidthimunki, assembly GCA_036877625.1. NCBI lineage: Eukaryota > Metazoa > Chordata > Actinopteri > Cypriniformes > Botiidae > Ambastaia > Ambastaia sidthimunki. The sequence goes on from JAZGTK010003412.1 coordinate 23,358, forward strand.
TGATTCTAGACGCCAACCGGGGAGAGAAACTTAAGCCGTGCTGACTTCCATCTCAGCCCCTCTGACAGTCTGCGATTAACTCGCCTGATCAGCCCCTTATGAATCTGTGATTATGTGATTTCTGCCTGTGTTTACAGAAAGCAGCTCTTCAGTCCTCTTCAGCTCATCTTTGATCTGAACTCCATTGCATTGAAATCACAAATACAAACAAACTCAGTCCCCGACCTTGAATCATTCATCCTGCTGTACATACATCCAAACAATTCCTCCTGTAATTATGACCAGCTTACCGGTAAAACATGTCTGGTGAGCAACTGACCTCTCACCTTGCGACCAATACATCTGCTACAGGAAAATAAAGGGCTGGAGCAAACAAACCTGCCTTGATTATGACATGTAGTGCAACTACAATCATTTGATAGTTCTTGTGGCCCAACAGTTGTTTGCAAATTCACCTTCAATAGATTTCTGTCTGAAACAGATTCTCATGAAAGATTTGCTTTTATTTACTTGCTGAAAAAAAAATTCCAGATTTTCCTTATGATAATCGACCTCGGGGAAAAATGCTACCACATGATGCTACCGCTCGACAACAGAAACGTTTTTTCCGGGGTGTTGACCTGTATTTTGTTTTGTGAAGTCGTCATATGGCTTCTCATAAACGCCATATGTTGCTTAACATTAGCTCTTCACAGAACTGACTTCCTCTGAAGTGATAAAGAGACCTTTGATACAAAGACACTTTCTTCCATTTCAGCCCAAGAACTATGAAGTCCTGTCAGTTTTGTAACTGGCCTGTTCGTCACTTTTCTGACAAATGCTCTTTTTTTCTGTTATTCAGTTTGCTCGGATGATCTGATCTCAGTCTGTGTTTATTTCTTTTTTTCACTGGTGATCCAGGGTCTGTATTTGTGCCTGGCAGAGTCTGGCACTTCCTCTAAAGAACTTCCAATAAAATTGCTTATTTGCTGCTGCGGTTGTATGTATATTTTCTCAGTAACAAAACTGGTAAATATGGTAAAATACACCATGTCACAACAGCATTTTGATTCTCTGTGCTGACAGGAATGTAAATGTAAATGAGGAGCACAGCAGGGGAAAAAAACATTAAGAAATTTGTTGTTCATGCCAGTAAAGAAAAGCAATGGCGATTGTTCGACCAATGAATATAATCTCATAACTCATATACATTTGTGTTCTGCCCATGATCTTTCTGCATAGTCGTTTAGCCAATCACCAAAGCCATAAATGTCATGTGACCAATCACCCAACTGATGACACTGAATGGCTGATTTTTTTTTTACATATTAATATGCTTTTAATATGTATATTAATATACTTTTGATATGCATATTAATATGCTTTTAATTTAATATTAATATGCTTTTATGGTGCTATTAGTCTGATATGTTGCTGTGGTATAACTAGAGGAAAACAAGACAGTGTTTTTGTGAAGAAAAAAGTTTTATTCTTATAACAGTTTCTGTGTTAATCTTTCAAGATTAAATACTACACACAAGCCTTTTGAAAAAAGCAGGCAAATGTATTTTTATATTTAACTACTTTCCTGGTTTTTCTTTTGAAAGTTACATGAGAGTCCAAAACATGAACAAATGGATTTAGTTTTAAAAGAAATACATTACAGTTCTGTAAAAACGAGAGTTTAAATACAATCTGTGATTATGCTAAAGGTTAAAATTTTAGGACAAATGACTGAATTGTGTTAATGAGTGAGCCATGGAGCAGAAAAGCTCTTAATTTGAGTCATTAATTAATAGCTTAATTCCTTTGAGTGCAGTGGTGAATTGAAGCTAATGTATTTCACTGAAGATGGTTTTAGTATTTGAATAGTTTTGGGTAGAAAAGTCATGCGTTTAAAGGCGGCTCTCTGGCCAATGAATGTACATACATAACAAACCACAGACGATCACATCAGTGATTTTCAAATTGATAAAGGTGTGGAGAGCAAAATAATACAGCTACACAGATGATACAGTTCTTTTAAAAAACACAGCTTCCAGTCATATCAAAGCGTGTCATTGCTTGTGTTTTCCTCTTGTCTGTAGTCCTTAACTATAAAGGACATCATGTATTTGTGAAAAGATACACTGACTTTGAAACAAACGGCGTATGACAGATGACGGGTGGCTAAAGGAATAAAACCTCGGAGGTTTGTCAAGATATTATTTTGGAACGATTTGCAATTGAGCACCTTTAAAGTAATAAATATTCAAACGTTTATTTATAGCATATTAAAAATGTACAAGTAAACAAGTAAAAAGAGAATACACAATGATTCAGCTGTCAAACCGACACTCTTAGTCTGCACAGAAGAAGAGGGAAAGGTGCATTTGAAAGGTAAACACAAGCATATTTTGTGTGCTTGACTGTGTACAATTGCCAGACCTACAGTATCTGCCTATACGGTAACACACTGGTTATCACCTTGCCACCAGAATGCTTGCGGCAACAAAGTGTACGAGTCCACTGGTAAAAATCACTTCACGTTTAGTAGCTTGTTAGGTCATCATGCTTGGAAGGGCACACAATGCCACACTCCAGTGTTACAGAAATGGACAAAATAAGATAATAATATTGTGGTAGCCCTTGCAGAGTAAGGATTATGATATCAGAAATCAGTTTATTTAAAAACAGAACCACATCTAAATGGCTTCTTTTACGGTGGGCAATGGGAAGCTTTTATTACTGAAAGGCTTCTGATATAACTGGAGTTTCAACACATTTCTGCAAAGAAACGTACCATGTGCAAAACTTTTTAATAAGAAAAAATATAATCATAAGGAATCATAAATAAATAAATAAATAACATGATTGGAAACGCAAACTGTTTAGTATTGCATGTCTGGTAGTGGGACTAACAACAAGTTTTTTGTGATGAGTGAATGTTTATTTTAGTAATGGCAATAGTTAACTATAAAAGTGTTTTTATGATACACTTTGCAGCAGAATAAAATGGCATAAAAGTGTTCAGTTACTTTACTTTTTTACTTCATGTATTGCAACACAACAAACCTGTCAGGAAATGTATCATGCGGCTCAAACATTCTGTGTAGCACAATGACAATTCATGGTCACCTATAACGCTTTTACAAGTTAATGTCCTATTAAGTAGACAAAGAATCAATATTTTACAAATTAGCCTATCAATATGGTCAGGCTGTGAGTGACCTCAGTGCTTAACCTTTGCAAAGGTTAAACCGTTTCTTAATCAGTATGGCATGTCTTTGGGAAAGAGTGATATAGGAAGTCTACGGATTATATCTCACGAGCCTGAGATGCTTCCTGCAACCTTTCCGAAGAAAACGCTGTGAAATATTACAGTAATTTTATGTTTTGTTGTGGTAAACGTTGCTTTTCTTTCAAACATCATAATTAAACATCATACACGCACATGGGGACACAGTCATCGCATGTTTGCGGGAAAAATGAAAACGGTGTTTTGACTAGACGAGAGGCATGCAGTCTTATCGAGCTTTGTATGAATTTTAATAGGAATACAATTGCTGCATTTACATGTTAACCAGCTTCTCAAGCCCTAGAGAGCTTGATCAGAAGCAAGATACTTTAACATACTTAAGACACAACATTACCATAGATCTCACCGGTCCCCTCTGACTGGCAAATCAAAGTAGGAATTCTCATGCAAACTTTTTTACAGGAAGCATTTCATGTTTGTCAACACTTGACCTTTGGATGTGCGTCCCGGCAATTAGCAAAATAGATTTGAAGACTCTTTCAAATATCAGCACTAATTAGACTGCATTTACATTACAGGTCCAAAAATATCATGTTATCAAACGCTCACTCAACACCGTGGCTGTTTTCACTCAACCTATCTCTTTTTATTTTTGTGTAAGCATGTTTTGCAACTGATCATCTGATGATGCATTAGCATGTACAGTGGGGTCCATAACATTCATGTTACATTATGAGCATAATAATTGGAGCAAAAAAATAAATAAATCAATTACAGTATGGCTTTACAATAAGGTTCTGTGTTAGCATTAGTTATCTATATTAGTTCACATGAACTAACAATGAACTATACTTCTACATCATTTACTAAACTTGATGTTAACTTCAACATTTACT